>CM029598.1:16714885-16917509 GCA_017311375.1 Mytilus coruscus
GGTAGTTTTGCCTTTAAAATGGCCTATAGCACTTATGCCCTAGACCCGTACGAGTTTTTCAGCAGAGGGTTAAAGGGGAGGTGGTACGCCTGTTTACAACGAAGTCGAAATAAACTATTGCCGGCTGGCCAAACTAAAGACTTCTCCACGTGGGCCATTATAAAAGAGGAAGAGGTAGTTATTGCCTTTAAAATGGCCTATAGCACTTATGCCCTAGACCCGTACGAGTTAGTCAGCAAAGGGTAAGGGAGTACCCTGGTGTATCACGAAGTCGAAATAAACTATTGCCGGCTGGCCAAACTAAAGACTTCTCCGCGTGGGCCATTATACCGGAGGAAAAGGTAGTTTTGCCTTTAAAATGGCCTATAGCACTTATGCCCTAGACCCGTACGAGTTTTTCAGCAGAGGGTTAAAGGGGAGGTGGTACGCCTGTTTACAACGAAGTCGAAATAAACTATTGCCGGCTGGCCAAACTAAAGACTTCTCCACGTGGGCCATTATAAAGAGGAAGAGGTAGTTATTGCCTTTAAAATGGCCTATAGCACTTATGCCCTAGACCCGTACGAGTTAGTCAGCAAAGGGTAAGGAGTACCCTGGTGTATCACGAAGTCGAAATAAACTATTGCCGGCTGGCCAAACTAAAGACTTCTCCGCGTGGGCCATTATACCGGAGGAAAAGGTAGTTTTGCCTTTAAAATGGCCTATAGCACTTATGCCCTAGACCCGTACGAGTTTTTCAGCAGAGGGTTAAAGGGGAGGTGGTACGCCTGTTTACAACGAAGTCGAAATAAACTATTGCCGGCTGGCCAAACTAAAGACTTCTCCACGTGGGCCATTATAAAGAGGAAGAGGTAGTTATTGCCTTTAAAATGGCCTATAGCACTTATGCCCTAGACCCGTACGAGTTAGTCAGCAAAGGGTAAGGAGTACCCTGGTGTATCACGAAGTCGAAATAAACTATTGCCGGCTGGCCAAACTAAAGACTTCTCCGCGTGGGCCATTATACCGGAGGAAAAGGTAGTTTTGCCTTTAAAATGGCCTATAGCACTTATGCCCTAGACCCGTACGAGTTTTTCAGCAGAGGGTTAAAGGGGAGGTGGTACGCCTGTTTACAACGAAGTCGAAATAAACTATTGCCGGCTGGCCAAACTAAAGACTTCTCCACGTGGGCCATTATAAAAGAGGAAGAGGTAGTTATTGCCTTTAAAATGGCCTATAGCACTTATGCCCTAGACCCGTACGAGTTAGTCAGCAAAGGGTAAGGGGTACCCTGGTGTATCACGAAGTCGAAATAAACTATTGCCGGCTGGCCAAACTAAAGACTTCTCCGCGTGGGCCATTATACCGGAGGAAAAGGTAGTTTTGCCTTTAAAATGGCCTATAGCACTTATGCCCTAGACCCGTACGAGTTTTTCAGCAGAGGGTTAAAGGGGAGGTGGTACGCCTGTTTACAACGAAGTCGAAATAAACTATTGCCGGCTGGCCAAACTAAAGACTTCTCCACGTGGGCCATTATAAAAGAGGAAGAGGTAGTTATTGCCTTTAAAATGGCCTATAGCACTTATGCCCTAGACCCGTACGAGTTAGTCAGCAAAGGGTAAGGGAGTACCCTGGTGTATCACGAAGTCGAAATAAACTATTGCCGGCTGGCCAAACTAAAGACTTCTCCGCGTGGGCCATTATACCGGAGGAAAAGGTAGTTTTGCCTTTAAAATGGCCTATAGCACTTATGCCCTAGACCCGTACGAGTTTTTCAGCAGAGGGTTAAAGGGGAGGTGGTACGCCTGTTTACAACGAAGTCGAAATAAACTATTGCCGGCTGGCCAAACTAAAGACTTCTCCACGTGGGCCATTATAAAGAGGAAGAGGTAGTTATTGCCTTTAAAATGGCCTATAGCACTTATGCCCTAGACCCGTACGAGTTAGTCAGCAAAGGGTAAGGGAGTACCCTGGTGTATCACGAAGTCGAAATAAACTATTGCCGGCTGGCCAAACTAAAGACTTCTCCGCGTGGGCCATTATACCGGAGGAAAAGGTAGTTTTGCCTTTAAAATGGCCTATAGCACTTATGCCCTAGACCCGTACGAGTTTTTCAGCAGAGGGTTAAAGGGGAGGTGGTACGCCTGTTTACAACGAAGTCGAAATAAACTATTGCCGGCTGGCCAAACTAAAGACTTCTCCACGTGGGCCATTATAAAAGAGGAAGAGGTAGTTATTGCCTTTAAAATGGCCTATAGCACTTATGCCCTAGACCCGTACGAGTTAGTCAGCAAAGGGTAAGGGAGTACCCTGGTGTATCACGAAGTCGAAATAAACTATTGCCGGCTGGCCAAACTAAAGACTTCTCCGCGTGGGCCATTATACCGGAGGAAAAGGTAGTTTTGCCTTTAAAATGGCCTATAGCACTTATGCCCTAGACCCGTACGAGTTTTTCAGCAGAGGGTTAAAGGGGAGGTGGTACGCCTGTTTACAACGAAGTCGAAATAAACTATTGCCGGCTGGCCAAACTAAAGACTTCTCCACGTGGGCCATTATAAAAGAGGAAGAGGTAGTTATTGCCTTTAAAATGGCCTATAGCACTTATGCCCTAGACCCGTACGAGTTAGTCAGCAAAGGGTAAGGGAGTACCCTGGTGTATCACGAAGTCGAAATAAACTATTGCCGGCTGGCCAAACTAAAGACTTCTCCGCGTGGGCCATTATACCGGAGGAAAAGGTAGTTTTGCCTTTAAAATGGCCTATAGCACTTATGCCCTAGACCCGTACGAGTTTTTCAGCAGAGGGTTAAAGGGGAGGTGGTACGCCTGTTTACAACGAAGTCGAAATAAACTATTGCCGGCTGGCCAAACTAAAGACTTCTCCACGTGGGCCATTATAAAGAGGAAGAGGTAGTTATTGCCTTTAAAATGGCCTATAGCACTTATGCCCTAGACCCGTACGAGTTAGTCAGCAAAGGGTAAGGGAGTACCCTGGTATATCACGAAGTCGAAATAAACTATTGCCGGCTGGCCAAACTAAAGACTTCTCCGCGTGGGCCATTATACCGGAGGAAAAGGTAGTTTTGCCTTTAAAATGGCCTATAGCACTTATGCCCTAGACCCGTACGAGTTTTTCAGCAGAGGGTTAAAAGGGGAGGTGGTACGCCTGTTTACAACGAAGTCGAAATAAACTATTGCCGGCTGGCCAAACTAAAGACTTCTCCACGTGGGCCATTATAAAAGAGGAAGAGGTAGTTATTGCCTTTAAAATGGCCTATAGCACTTATGCCCTAGACCCGTACGAGTTAGTCAGCAAAGGGTAAGGGAGTACCCTGGTGTATCACGAAGTCGAAATAAACTATTGCCGGCTGGCCAAACTAAAGACTTCTCCGCGTGGGCCATTATACCGGAGGAAAAGGTAGTTTTGCCTTTAAAATGGCCTATAGCACTTATGCCCTAGACCCGTACGAGTTTTTCAGCAGAGGGTTAAAGGGGAGGTGGTACGCCTGTTTACAACGAAGTCGAAATAAACTATTGCCGGCTGGCCAAACTAAAGACTTCTCCACGTGGGCCATTATAAAGAGGAAGAGGTAGTTATTGCCTTTAAAATGGCCTATAGCACTTATGCCCTAGACCCGTACGAGTTAGTCAGCAAAGGGTAAGGGAGTACCCTGGTGTATCACGAAGTCGAAATAAACTATTGCCGGCTGGCCAAACTAAAGACTTCTCCGCGTGGGCCATTATACCGGAGGAAAAGGTAGTTTTGCCTTTAAAATGGCCTATAGCACTTATGCCCTAGACCCGTACGAGTTTTTCAGCAGAGGGTTAAAAGGGGAGGTGGTACGCCTGTTTACAACGAAGTCGAAATAAACTATTGCCGGCTGGCCAAACTAAAGACTTCTCCACGTGGGCCATTATACCAGAGGAAGAGGTAGTTATTGCCTTTAAAATGGCCTATAGCACTTATGCCCTAGACCCGTACGAGTTAGTCAGCAAAGGGTAAGGAGTACCCTGGTGTATCACGAAGTCGAAATAAACTATTGCCGGCTGGCCAAACTAAAGACTTCTCCGCGTGGGCCATTATACCGGAGGAAAAGGTAGTTTTGCCTTTAAAATGGCCTATAGCACTTATGCCCTAGACCCGTACGAGTTTTTCAGCAGAGGGTTAAAGGGGAGGTGGTACGCCTGTTTACAACGAAGTCGAAATAAACTATTGCCGGCTGGCCAAACTAAAGACTTCTCCACGTGGGCCATTATACCAGAGGAAGAGGTAGTTATTGCCTTTAAAATGGCCTATAGCACTTATGCCCTAGACCCGTACGAGTTAGTCAGCAAAGGGTAAGGGAGTACCCTGGTGTATCACGAAGTCGAAATAAACTATTGCCGGCTGGCCAAACTAAAGACTTCTCCGCGTGGGCCATTATACCGGAGGAAAAGGTAGTTTTGCCTTTAAAATGGCCTATAGCACTTATGCCCTAGACCCGTACGAGTTTTTCAGCAGAGGGTTAAAGGGGAGGTGGTACGCCTGTTTACAACGAAGTCGAAATAAACTATTGCCGGCTGGCCAAACTAAAGACTTCTCCACGTGGGCCATTATAAAGAGGAAGAGGTAGTTATTGCCTTTAAAATGGCCTATAGCACTTATGCCCTAGACCCGTACGAGTTAGTCAGCAAAGGGTAAGGGAGTACCCTGGTGTATCACGAAGTCGAAATAAACTATTGCCGGCTGGCCAAACTAAAGACTTCTCCGCGTGGGCCATTATACCGGAGGAAAAGGTAGTTTTGCCTTTAAAATGGCCTATAGCACTTATGCCCTAGACCCGTACGAGTTTTTCAGCAGAGGGTTAAAAGGGGAGGTGGTACGCCTGTTTACAACGAAGTCGAAATAAACTATTGCCGGCTGGCCAAACTAAAGACTTCTCCACGTGGGCCATTATAAAAGAGGAAGAGGTAGTTATTGCCTTTAAAATGGCCTATAGCACTTATGCCCTAGACCCGTACGAGTTAGTCAGCAAAGGGTAAGGGAGTACCCTGGTGTATCACGAAGTCGAAATAAACTATTGCCGGCTGGCCAAACTAAAGACTTCTCCGCGTGGGCCATTATACCGGAGGAAAAGGTAGTTTTGCCTTTAAAATGGCCTATAGCACTTATGCCCTAGACCCGTACGAGTTTTTCAGCAGAGGGTTAAAAGGGGAGGTGGTACGCCTGTTTACAACGAAGTCGAAATAAACTATTGCCGGCTGGCCAAACTAAAGACTTCTCCACGTGGGCCATTATAAAGAGGAAGAGGTAGTTATTGCCTTTAAAATGGCCTATAGCACTTATGCCCTAGACCCGTACGAGTTAGTCAGCAAAGGGTAAGGGAGTACCCTGGTGTATCACGAAGTCGAAATAAACTATTGCCGGCTGGCCAAACTAAAGACTTCTCCGCGTGGGCCATTATACCGGAGGAAAAGGTAGTTTTGCCTTTAAAATGGCCTATAGCACTTATGCCCTAGACCCGTACGAGTTTTTCAGCAGAGGGTTAAAGGGGAGGTGGTACGCCTGTTTACAACGAAGTCGAAATAAACTATTGCCGGCTGGCCAAACTAAAGACTTCTCCACGTGGGCCATTATAAAAGAGGAAGAGGTAGTTATTGCCTTTAAAATGGCCTATAGCACTTATGCCCTAGACCCGTACGAGTTAGTCAGCAAAGGGTAAGGGAGTACCCTGGTGTATCACGAAGTCGAAATAAACTATTGCCGGCTGGCCAAACTAAAGACTTCTCCGCGTGGGCCATTATACCGGAGGAAAAGGTAGTTTTGCCTTTAAAATGGCCTATAGCACTTATGCCCTAGACCCGTACGAGTTTTTCAGCAGAGGGTTAAAAGGGGAGGTGGTACGCCTGTTTACAACGAAGTCGAAATAAACTATTGCCGGCTGGCCAAACTAAAGACTTCTCCACGTGGGCCATTATAAAAGAGGAAGAGGTAGTTATTGCCTTTAAAATGGCCTATAGCACTTATGCCCTAGACCCGTACGAGTTAGTCAGCAAAGGGTAAGGGAGTACCCTGGTGTATCACGAAGTCGAAATAAACTATTGCCGGCTGGCCAAACTAAAGACTTCTCCGCGTGGGCCATTATACCGGAGGAAAAGGTAGTTTTGCCTTTAAAATGGCCTATAGCACTTATGCCCTAGACCCGTACGAGTTTTTCAGCAGAGGGTTAAAGGGGAGGTGGTACGCCTGTTTACAACGAAGTCGAAATAAACTATTGCCGGCTGGCCAAACTAAAGACTTCTCCACGTGGGCCATTATAAAGAGGAAGAGGTAGTTATTGCCTTTAAAATGGCCTATAGCACTTATGCCCTAGACCCGTACGAGTTAGTCAGCAAAGGGTAAGGGAGTACCCTGGTGTATCACGAAGTCGAAATAAACTATTGCCGGCTGGCCAAACTAAAGACTTCTCCGCGTGGGCCATTATACCGGAGGAAAAGGTAGTTTTGCCTTTAAAATGGCCTATAGCACTTATGCCCTAGACCCGTACGAGTTTTTCAGCAGAGGGTTAAAGGGGAGGTGGTACGCCTGTTTACAACGAAGTCGAAATAAACTATTGCCGGCTGGCCAAACTAAAGACTTCTCCACGTGGGCCATTATAAAGAGGAAGAGGTAGTTATTGCCTTTAAAATGGCCTATAGCACTTATGCCCTAGACCCGTACGAGTTAGTCAGCAAAGGGTAAGGGAGTACCCTGGTGTATCACGAAGTCGAAATAAACTATTGCCGGCTGGCCAAACTAAAGACTTCTCCGCGTGGGCCATTATACCGGAGGAAAAGGTAGTTTTGCCTTTAAAATGGCCTATAGCACTTATGCCCTAGACCCGTACGAGTTTTTCAGCAGAGGGTTAAAAGGGGAGGTGGTACGCCTGTTTACAACGAAGTCGAAATAAACTATTGCCGGCTGGCCAAACTAAAGACTTCTCCACGTGGGCCATTATAAAAGAGGAAGAGGTAGTTATTGCCTTTAAAATGGCCTATAGCACTTATGCCCTAGACCCGTACGAGTTAGTCAGCAAAGGGTAAGGGAGTACCCTGGTGTATCACGAAGTCGAAATAAACTATTGCCGGCTGGCCAAACTAAAGACTTCTCCGCGTGGGCCATTATACCGGAGGAAAAGGTAGTTTTGCCTTTAAAATGGCCTATAGCACTTATGCCCTAGACCCGTACGAGTTTTTCAGCAGAGGGTTAAAAGGGGAGGTGGTACGCCTGTTTACAACGAAGTCGAAATAAACTATTGCCGGCTGGCCAAACTAAAGACTTCTCCACGTGGGCCATTATAAAAGAGGAAGAGGTAGTTATTGCCTTTAAAATGGCCTATAGCACTTATGCCCTAGACCCGTACGAGTTAGTCAGCAAAGGGTAAGGGAGTACCCTGGTGTATCACGAAGTCGAAATAAACTATTGCCGGCTGGCCAAACTAAAGACTTCTCCGCGTGGGCCATTATACCGGAGGAAAAGGTAGTTTTGCCTTTAAAATGGCCTATAGCACTTATGCCCTAGACCCGTACGAGTTTTTCAGCAGAGGGTTAAAAGGGGAGGTGGTACGCCTGTTTACAACGAAGTCGAAATAAACTATTGCCGGCTGGCCAAACTAAAGACTTCTCCACGTGGGCCATTATAAAAGAGGAAGAGGTAGTTATTGCCTTTAAAATGGCCTATAGCACTTATGCCCTAGACCCGTACGAGTTAGTCAGCAAAGGGTAAGGGAGTACCCTGGTGTATCACGAAGTCGAAATAAACTATTGCCGGCTGGCCAAACTAAAGACTTCTCCGCGTGGGCCATTATACCGGAGGAAAAGGTAGTTTTGCCTTTAAAATGGCCTATAGCACTTATGCCCTAGACCCGTACGAGTTTTTCAGCAGAGGGTTAAAAGGGGAGGTGGTACGCCTGTTTACAACGAAGTCGAAATAAACTATTGCCGGCTGGCCAAACTAAAGACTTCTCCACGTGGGCCATTATAAAAGAGGAAGAGGTAGTTATTGCCTTTAAAATGGCCTATAGCACTTATGCCCTAGACCCGTACGAGTTAGTCAGCAAAGGGTAAGGGAGTACCCTGGTGTATCACGAAGTCGAAATAAACTATTGCCGGCTGGCCAAACTAAAGACTTCTCCGCGTGGGCCATTATACCGGAGGAAAAGGTAGTTTTGCCTTTAAAATGGCCTATAGCACTTATGCCCTAGACCCGTACGAGTTTTTCAGCAGAGGGTTAAAGGGGAGGTGGTACGCCTGTTTACAACGAAGTCGAAATAAACTATTGCCGGCTGGCCAAACTAAAGACTTCTCCACGTGGGCCATTATAAAGAGGAAGAGGTAGTTATTGCCTTTAAAATGGCCTATAGCACTTATGCCCTAGACCCGTACGAGTTAGTCAGCAAAGGGTAAGGGAGTACCCTGGTGTATCACGAAGTCGAAATAAACTATTGCCGGCTGGCCAAACTAAAGACTTCTCCGCGTGGGCCATTATACCGGAGGAAAAGGTAGTTTTGCCTTTAAAATGGCCTATAGCACTTATGCCCTAGACCCGTACGAGTTTTTCAGCAGAGGGTTAAAAGGGGAGGTGGTACGCCTGTTTACAACGAAGTCGAAATAAACTATTGCCGGCTGGCCAAACTAAAGACTTCTCCACGTGGGCCATTATAAAGAGGAAGAGGTAGTTATTGCCTTTAAAATGGCCTATAGCACTTATGCCCTAGACCCGTACGAGTTAGTCAGCAAAGGGTAAGGGAGTACCCTGGTGTATCACGAAGTCGAAATAAACTATTGCCGGCTGGCCAAACTAAAGACTTCTCCGCGTGGGCCATTATACCGGAGGAAAAGGTAGTTTTGCCTTTAAAATGGCCTATAGCACTTATGCCCTAGACCCGTACGAGTTTTTCAGCAGAGGGTTAAAAGGGGAGGTGGTACGCCTGTTTACAACGAAGTCGAAATAAACTATTGCCGGCTGGCCAAACTAAAGACTTCTCCACGTGGGCCATTATAAAAGAGGAAGAGGTAGTTATTGCCTTTAAAATGGCCTATAGCACTTATGCCCTAGACCCGTACGAGTTAGTCAGCAAAGGGTAAGGGAGTACCCTGGTGTATCACGAAGTCGAAATAAACTATTGCCGGCTGGCCAAACTAAAGACTTCTCCGCGTGGGCCATTATACCGGAGGAAAAGGTAGTTTTGCCTTTAAAATGGCCTATAGCACTTATGCCCTAGACCCGTACGAGTTTTTCAGCAGAGGGTTAAAGGGGAGGTGGTACGCCTGTTTACAACGAAGTCGAAATAAACTATTGCCGGCTGGCCAAACTAAAGACTTCTCCACGTGGGCCATTATAAAAGAGGAAGAGGTAGTTATTGCCTTTAAAATGGCCTATAGCACTTATGCCCTAGACCCGTACGAGTTAGTCAGCAAAGGGTAAGGGAGTACCCTGGTGTATCACGAAGTCGAAATAAACTATTGCCGGCTGGCCAAACTAAAGACTTCTCCGCGTGGGCCATTATACCGGAGGAAAAGGTAGTTTTGCCTTTAAAATGGCCTATAGCACTTATGCCCTAGACCCGTACGAGTTTTTCAGCAGAGGGTTAAAGGGGAGGTGGTACGCCTGTTTACAACGAAGTCGAAATAAACTATTGCCGGCTGGCCAAACTAAAGACTTCTCCACGTGGGCCATTATAAAGAGGAAGAGGTAGTTATTGCCTTTAAAATGGCCTATAGCACTTATGCCCTAGACCCGTACGAGTTAGTCAGCAAAGGGTAAGGGAGTACCCTGGTGTATCACGAAGTCGAAATAAACTATTGCCGGCTGGCCAAACTAAAGACTTCTCCGCGTGGGCCATTATACCGGAGGAAAAGGTAGTTTTGCCTTTAAAATGGCCTATAGCACTTATGCCCTAGACCCGTACGAGTTTTTCAGCAGAGGGTTAAAAGGGGAGGTGGTACGCCTGTTTACAACGAAGTCGAAATAAACTATTGCCGGCTGGCCAAACTAAAGACTTCTCCACGTGGGCCATTATAAAGAGGAAGAGGTAGTTATTGCCTTTAAAATGGCCTATAGCACTTATGCCCTAGACCCGTACGAGTTAGTCAGCAAAGGGTAAGGGAGTACCCTGGTGTATCACGAAGTCGAAATAAACTATTGCCGGCTGGCCAAACTAAAGACTTCTCCGCGTGGGCCATTATACCGGAGGAAAAGGTAGTTTTGCCTTTAAAATGGCCTATAGCACTTATGCCCTAGACCCGTACGAGTTTTTCAGCAGAGGGTTAAAAGGGGAGGTGGTACGCCTGTTTACAACGAAGTCGAAATAAACTATTGCCGGCTGGCCAAACTAAAGACTTCTCCACGTGGGCCATTATAAAGAGGAAGAGGTAGTTATTGCCTTTAAAATGGCCTATAGCACTTATGCCCTAGACCCGTACGAGTTAGTCAGCAAAGGGTAAGGGAGTACCCTGGTGTATCACGAAGTCGAAATAAACTATTGCCGGCTGGCCAAACTAAAGACTTCTCCGCGTGGGCCATTATACCGGAGGAAAAGGTAGTTTTGCCTTTAAAATGGCCTATAGCACTTATGCCCTAGACCCGTACGAGTTTTTCAGCAGAGGGTTAAAGGGGAGGTGGTACGCCTGTTTACAACGAAGTCGAAATAAACTATTGCCGGCTGGCCAAACTAAAGACTTCTCCACGTGGGCCATTATAAAAGAGGAAGAGGTAGTTATTGCCTTTAAAATGGCCTATAGCACTTATGCCCTAGACCCGTACGAGTTAGTCAGCAAAGGGTAAGGGAGTACCCTGGTGTATCACGAAGTCGAAATAAACTATTGCCGGCTGGCCAAACTAAAGACTTCTCCGCGTGGGCCATTATACCGGAGGAAAAGGTAGTTTTGCCTTTAAAATGGCCTATAGCACTTATGCCCTAGACCCGTACGAGTTTTTCAGCAGAGGGTTAAAAGGGGAGGTGGTACGCCTGTTTACAACGAAGTCGAAATAAACTATTGCCGGCTGGCCAAACTAAAGACTTCTCCACGTGGGCCATTATAAAGAGGAAGAGGTAGTTATTGCCTTTAAAATGGCCTATAGCACTTATGCCCTAGACCCGTACGAGTTAGTCAGCAAAGGGTAAGGGAGTACCCTGGTGTATCACGAAGTCGAAATAAACTATTGCCGGCTGGCCAAACTAAAGACTTCTCCGCGTGGGCCATTATACCGGAGGAAAAGGTAGTTTTGCCTTTAAAATGGCCTATAGCACTTATGCCCTAGACCCGTACGAGTTTTTCAGCAGAGGGTTAAAAGGGGAGGTGGTACGCCTGTTTACAACGAAGTCGAAATAAACTATTGCCGGCTGGCCAAACTAAAGACTTCTCCACGTGGGCCATTATAAAAGAGGAAGAGGTAGTTATTGCCTTTAAAATGGCCTATAGCACTTATGCCCTAGACCCGTACGAGTTAGTCAGCAAAGGGTAAGGGAGTACCCTGGTGTATCACGAAGTCGAAATAAACTATTGCCGGCTGGCCAAACTAAAGACTTCTCCGCGTGGGCCATTATACCGGAGGAAAAGGTAGTTTTGCCTTTAAAATGGCCTATAGCACTTATGCCCTAGACCCGTACGAGTTTTTCAGCAGAGGGTTAAAAGGGGAGGTGGTACGCCTGTTTACAACGAAGTCGAAATAAACTATTGCCGGCTGGCCAAACTAAAGACTTCTCCACGTGGGCCATTATAAAGAGGAAGAGGTAGTTATTGCCTTTAAAATGGCCTATAGCACTTATGCCCTAGACCCGTACGAGTTAGTCAGCAAAGGGTAAGGGAGTACCCTGGTGTATCACGAAGTCGAAATAAACTATTGCCGGCTGGCCAAACTAAAGACTTCTCCGCGTGGGCCATTATACCGGAGGAAAAGGTAGTTTTGCCTTTAAAATGGCCTATAGCACTTATGCCCTAGACCCGTACGAGTTTTTCAGCAGAGGGTTAAAAGGGGAGGTGGTACGCCTGTTTACAACGAAGTCGAAATAAACTATTGCCGGCTGGCCAAACTAAAGACTTCTCCACGTGGGCCATTATACCAGAGGAAGAGGTAGTTATTGCCTTTAAAATGGCCTATAGCACTTATGCCCTAGACCCGTACGAGTTAGTCAGCAAAGGGTAAGGAGTACCCTGGTGTATCACGAAGTCGAAATAAACTATTGCCGGCTGGCCAAACTAAAGACTTCTCCGCGTGGGCCATTATACCGGAGGAAAAGGTAGTTTTGCCTTTAAAATGGCCTATAGCACTTATGCCCTAGACCCGTACGAGTTTTTCAGCAGAGGGTTAAAAGGGGAGGTGGTACGCCTGTTTACAACGAAGTCGAAATAAACTATTGCCGGCTGGCCAAACTAAAGACTTCTCCACGTGGGCCATTATAAAAGAGGAAGAGGTAGTTATTGCCTTTAAAATGGCCTATAGCACTTATGCCCTAGACCCGTACGAGTTAGTCAGCAAAGGGTAAGGGAGTACCCTGGTGTATCACGAAGTCGAAATAAACTATTGCCGGCTGGCCAAACTAAAGACTTCTCCGCGTGGGCCATTATACCGGAGGAAAAGGTAGTTTTGCCTTTAAAATGGCCTATAGCACTTATGCCCTAGACCCGTACGAGTTTTTCAGCAGAGGGTTAAAGGGGAGGTGGTACGCCTGTTTACAACGAAGTCGAAATAAACTATTGCCGGCTGGCCAAACT
The DNA here is from genome assembly GCA_017311375.1 of Mytilus coruscus. Classification (NCBI taxonomy): domain Eukaryota; kingdom Metazoa; phylum Mollusca; class Bivalvia; order Mytilida; family Mytilidae; genus Mytilus; species Mytilus coruscus. The sequence continues at coordinate 16,727,598 of CM029598.1, forward strand.
AAAGACTTCTCCACGTGGGCCATTATAAAAGAGGAAGAGGTAGTTATTGCCTTTAAAATGGCCTATAGCACTTATGCCCTAGACCCGTACGAGTTAGTCAGCAAAGGGTAAGGGAGTACCCTGGTGTATCACGAAGTCGAAATAAACTATTGCCGGCTGGCCAAACTAAAGACTTCTCCGCGTGGGCCATTATACCGGAGGAAAAGGTAGTTTTGCCTTTAAAATGGCCTATAGCACTTATGCCCTAGACCCGTACGAGTTTTTCAGCAGAGGGTTAAAAGGGGAGGTGGTACGCCTGTTTACAACGAAGTCGAAATAAACTATTGCCGGCTGGCCAAACTAAAGACTTCTCCACGTGGGCCATTATAAAAGAGGAAGAGGTAGTTATTGCCTTTAAAATGGCCTATAGCACTTATGCCCTAGACCCGTACGAGTTAGTCAGCAAAGGGTAAGGAGTACCCTGGTGTATCACGAAGTCGAAATAAACTATTGCCGGCTGGCCAAACTAAAGACTTCTCCGCGTGGGCCATTATACCGGAGGAAAAGGTAGTTTTGCCTTTAAAATGGCCTATAGCACTTATGCCCTAGACCCGTACGAGTTTTTCAGCAGAGGGTTAAAGGGGAGGTGGTACGCCTGTTTACAACGAAGTCGAAATAAACTATTGCCGGCTGGCCAAACTAAAGACTTCTCCACGTGGGCCATTATAAAAGAGGAAGAGGTAGTTATTGCCTTTAAAATGGCCTATAGCACTTATGCCCTAGACCCGTACGAGTTAGTCAGCAAAGGGTAAGGGAGTACCCTGGTGTATCACGAAGTCGAAATAAACTATTGCCGGCTGGCCAAACTAAAGACTTCTCCGCGTGGGCCATTATACCGGAGGAAAAGGTAGTTTTGCCTTTAAAATGGCCTATAGCACTTATGCCCTAGACCCGTACGAGTTTTTCAGCAGAGGGTTAAAAGGGGAGGTGGTACGCCTGTTTACAACGAAGTCGAAATAAACTATTGCCGGCTGGCCAAACTAAAGACTTCTCCACGTGGGCCATTATACCAGAGGAAGAGGTAGTTATTGCCTTTAAAATGGCCTATAGCACTTATGCCCTAGACCCGTACGAGTTAGTCAGCAAAGGGTAAGGGAGTACCCTGGTGTATCACGAAGTCGAAATAAACTATTGCCGGCTGGCCAAACTAAAGACTTCTCCGCGTGGGCCATTATACCGGAGGAAAAGGTAGTTTTGCCTTTAAAATGGCCTATAGCACTTATGCCCTAGACCCGTACGAGTTTTTCAGCAGAGGGTTAAAGGGGAGGTGGTACGCCTGTTTACAACGAAGTCGAAATAAACTATTGCCGGCTGGCCAAACTAAAGACTTCTCCACGTGGGCCATTATAAAGAGGAAGAGGTAGTTATTGCCTTTAAAATGGCCTATAGCACTTATGCCCTAGACCCGTACGAGTTAGTCAGCAAAGGGTAAGGAGTACCCTGGTGTATCACGAAGTCGAAATAAACTATTGCCGGCTGGCCAAACTAAAGACTTCTCCGCGTGGGCCATTATACCGGAGGAAAAGGTAGTTTTGCCTTTAAAATGGCCTATAGCACTTATGCCCTAGACCCGTACGAGTTTTTCAGCAGAGGGTTAAAAGGGGAGGTGGTACGCCTGTTTACAACGAAGTCGAAATAAACTATTGCCGGCTGGCCAAACTAAAGACTTCTCCACGTGGGCCATTATAAAGAGGAAGAGGTAGTTATTGCCTTTAAAATGGCCTATAGCACTTATGCCCTAGACCCGTACGAGTTAGTCAGCAAAGGGTAAGGGAGTACCCTGGTGTATCACGAAGTCGAAATAAACTATTGCCGGCTGGCCAAACTAAAGACTTCTCCGTGGGCCATTATACCGGAGGAAAAGGTAGTTTTGCCTTTAAAATGGCCTATAGCACTTATGCCCTAGACCCGTACGAGTTTTTCAGCAGAGGGTTAAAGGGGAGGTGGTACGCCTGTTTACAACGAAGTCGAAATAAACTATTGCCGGCTGGCCAAACTAAAGACTTCTCCACGTGGGCCATTATACCAGAGGAAGAGGTAGTTATTGCCTTTAAAATGGCCTATAGCACTTATGCCCTAGACCCGTACGAGTTAGTCAGCAAAGGGTAAGGGAGTACCCTGGTGTATCACGAAGTCGAAATAAACTATTGCCGGCTGGCCAAACTAAAGACTTCTCCGCGTGGGCCATTATACCGGAGGAAAAGGTAGTTTTGCCTTTAAAATGGCCTATAGCACTTATGCCCTAGACCCGTACGAGTTTTTCAGCAGAGGGTTAAAGGGGAGGTGGTACGCCTGTTTACAACGAAGTCGAAATAAACTATTGCCGGCTGGCCAAACTAAAGACTTCTCCACGTGGGCCATTATAAAGAGGAAGAGGTAGTTATTGCCTTTAAAATGGCCTATAGCACTTATGCCCTAGACCCGTACGAGTTAGTCAGCAAAGGGTAAGGAGTACCCTGGTGTATCACGAAGTCGAAATAAACTATTGCCGGCTGGCCAAACTAAAGACTTCTCCGCGTGGGCCATTATACCGGAGGAAAAGGTAGTTTTGCCTTTAAAATGGCCTATAGCACTTATGCCCTAGACCCGTACGAGTTTTTCAGCAGAGGGTTAAAGGGGAGGTGGTACGCCTGTTTACAACGAAGTCGAAATAAACTATTGCCGGCTGGCCAAACTAAAGACTTCTCCACGTGGGCCATTATAAAGAGGAAGAGGTAGTTATTGCCTTTAAAATGGCCTATAGCACTTATGCCCTAGACCCGTACGAGTTAGTCAGCAAAGGGTAAGGGAGTACCCTGGTGTATCACGAAGTCGAAATAAACTATTGCCGGCTGGCCAAACTAAAGACTTCTCCGCGTGGGCCATTATACCGGAGGAAAAGGTAGTTTTGCCTTTAAAATGGCCTATAGCACTTATGCCCTAGACCCGTACGAGTTTTTCAGCAGAGGGTTAAAGGGGAGGTGGTACGCCTGTTTACAACGAAGTCGAAATAAACTATTGCCGGCTGGCCAAACTAAAGACTTCTCCACGTGGGCCATTATAAAAGAGGAAGAGGTAGTTATTGCCTTTAAAATGGCCTATAGCACTTATGCCCTAGACCCGTACGAGTTAGTCAGCAAAGGGTAAGGGAGTACCCTGGTGTATCACGAAGTCGAAATAAACTATTGCCGGCTGGCCAAACTAAAGACTTCTCCGCGTGGGCCATTATACCGGAGGAAAAGGTAGTTTTGCCTTTAAAATGGCCTATAGCACTTATGCCCTAGACCCGTACGAGTTTTTCAGCAGAGGGTTAAAAGGGGAGGTGGTACGCCTGTTTACAACGAAGTCGAAATAAACTATTGCCGGCTGGCCAAACTAAAGACTTCTCCACGTGGGCCATTATAAAGAGGAAGAGGTAGTTATTGCCTTTAAAATGGCCTATAGCACTTATGCCCTAGACCCGTACGAGTTAGTCAGCAAAGGGTAAGGGGAGTACCCTGGTGTATCACGAAGTCGAAATAAACTATTGCCGGCTGGCCAAACTAAAGACTTCTCCGCGTGGGCCATTATACCGGAGGAAAAGGTAGTTTTTGCCTTTAAAATGGCCTATAGCACTTATGCCCTAGACCCGTACGAGTTTTTCAGCAGAGGGTTAAAAGGGGGAGGTGGTACGCCTGTTTACAACGAAGTCGAAATAAACTATTGCCGGCTGGCCAAACTAAAGACTTCTCCACGTGGGCCATTATAAAGAGGAAGAGGTAGTTATTGCCTTTAAAATGGCCTATAGCACTTATGCCCTAGACCCGTACGAGTTAGTCAGCAAAGGGTAAGGGAGTACCCTGGTGTATCACGAAGTCGAAATAAACTATTGCCGGCTGGCCAAACTAAAGACTTCTCCGCGTGGGCCATTATACCGGAGGAAAAGGTAGTTTTGCCTTTAAAATGGCCTATAGCACTTATGCCCTAGACCCGTACGAGTTTTTCAGCAGAGGGTTAAAGGGGAGGTGGTACGCCTGTTTACAACGAAGTCGAAATAAACTATTGCCGGCTGGCCAAACTAAAGACTTCTCCACGTGGGCCATTATACCAGAGGAAGAGGTAGTTATTGCCTTTAAAATGGCCTATAGCACTTATGCCCTAGACCCGTACGAGTTAGTCAGCAAAGGGTAAGGGAGTACCCTGGTGTATCACGAAGTCGAAATAAACTATTGCCGGCTGGCCAAACTAAAGACTTCTCCGCGTGGGCCATTATACCGGAGGAAAGGTAGTTTTGCCTTTAAAATGGCCTATAGCACTTATGCCCTAGACCCGTACGAGTTTTTCAGCAGAGGGTTAAAGGGGAGGTGGTACGCCTGTTTACAACGAAGTCGAAATAAACTATTGCCGGCTGGCCAAACTAAAGACTTCTCCACGTGGGCCATTATACCAGAGGAAGAGGTAGTTATTGCCTTTAAAATGGCCTATAGCACTTATGCCCTAGACCCGTACGAGTTAGTCAGCAAAGGGTAAGGGAGTACCCTGGTGTATCACGAAGTCGAAATAAACTATTGCCGGCTGGCCAAACTAAAGACTTCTCCGCGTGGGCCATTATACCGGAGGAAAAGGTAGTTTTGCCTTTAAAATGGCCTATAGCACTTATGCCCTAGACCCGTACGAGTTTTTCAGCAGAGGGTTAAAAGGGGAGGTGGTACGCCTGTTTACAACGAAGTCGAAATAAACTATTGCCGGCTGGCCAAACTAAAGACTTCTCCACGTGGGCCATTATACCAGAGGAAGAGGTAGTTATTGCCTTTAAAATGGCCTATAGCACTTATGCCCTAGACCCGTACGAGTTAGTCAGCAAAGGGTAAGGGAGTACCCTGGTGTATCACGAAGTCGAAATAAACTATTGCCGGCTGGCCAAACTAAAGACTTCTCCGCGTGGGCCATTATACCGGAGGAAAAGGTAGTTTTGCCTTTAAAATGGCCTATAGCACTTATGCCCTAGACCCGTACGAGTTTTTCAGCAGAGGGTTAAAGGGGAGGTGGTACGCCTGTTTACAACGAAGTCGAAATAAACTATTGCCGGCTGGCCAAACTAAAGACTTCTCCACGTGGGCCATTATAAAGAGGAAGAGGTAGTTATTGCCTTTAAAATGGCCTATAGCACTTATGCCCTAGACCCGTACGAGTTAGTCAGCAAAGGGTAAGGGAGTACCCTGGTGTATCACGAAGTCGAAATAAACTATTGCCGGCTGGCCAAACTAAAGACTTCTCCGCGTGGGCCATTATACCGGAGGAAAAGGTAGTTTTGCCTTTAAAATGGCCTATAGCACTTATGCCCTAGACCCGTACGAGTTTTTCAGCAGAGGGTTAAAGGGGAGGTGGTACGCCTGTTTACAACGAAGTCGAAATAAACTATTGCCGGCTGGCCAAACTAAAGACTTCTCCACGTGGGCCATTATACCAGAGGAAGAGGTAGTTATTGCCTTTAAAATGGCCTATAGCACTTATGCCCTAGACCCGTACGAGTTAGTCAGCAAAGGGTAAGGGAGTACCCTGGTGTATCACGAAGTCGAAATAAACTATTGCCGGCTGGCCAAACTAAAGACTTCTCCGCGTGGGCCATTATACCGGAGGAAAAGGTAGTTTTGCCTTTAAAATGGCCTATAGCACTTATGCCCTAGACCCGTACGAGTTTTTCAGCAGAGGGTTAAAAGGGGAGGTGGTACGCCTGTTTACAACGAAGTCGAAATAAACTATTGCCGGCTGGCCAAACTAAAGACTTCTCCACGTGGGCCATTATACCAGAGGAAGAGGTAGTTATTGCCTTTAAAATGGCCTATAGCACTTATGCCCTAGACCCGTACGAGTTAGTCAGCAAAGGGTAAGGGAGTACCCTGGTGTATCACGAAGTCGAAATAAACTATTGCCGGCTGGCCAAACTAAAGACTTCTCCGCGTGGGCCATTATACCGGAGGAAAAGGTAGTTTTGCCTTTAAAATGGCCTATAGCACTTATGCCCTAGACCCGTACGAGTTTTTCAGCAGAGGGTTAAAAGGGGAGGTGGTACGCCTGTTTACAACGAAGTCGAAATAAACTATTGCCGGCTGGCCAAACTAAAGACTTCTCCACGTGGGCCATTATACCAGAGGAAGAGGTAGTTATTGCCTTTAAAATGGCCTATAGCACTTATGCCCTAGACCCGTACGAGTTAGTCAGCAAAGGGTAAGGGAGTACCCTGGTGTATCACGAAGTCGAAATAAACTATTGCCGGCTGGCCAAACTAAAGACTTCTCCGCGTGGGCCATTATACCGGAGGAAAAGGTAGTTTTGCCTTTAAACTTCTCCGCGTGGGCCATTATACCGGAGGCACTTTAAAATGGCCTATAGCACTTATGCCCTAGACCCGTACGAGTTTTTCAGCAGAGGGTTAAAAGGGGGAGGTGGTACGCCTGTTTACAACGAAGTCGAAATAAACTATTGCCGGCTGGCCAAACTAAAGACTTCTCCACGTGGGCCATTATACCAGAGGAAGAGGTAGTTATTGCCTTTAAAATGGCCTATAGCACTTATGCCCTAGACCCGTACGAGTTAGTCAGCAAAGGGTAAGGGGAGTACCCTGGTGTATCACGAAGTCGAAATAAACTATTGCCGGCTGGCCAAACTAAAGACTTCTCCGCGTGGGCCATTATACCGGAGGAAAAGGTAGTTTTTGCCTTTAAAATGGCCTATAGCACTTATGCCCTAGACCCGTACGAGTTTTTCAGCAGAGGGTTAAAAGGGAGGTTGTACGCCTGTTTACAACGAAGTCGAAATAAACTATTGCCGGCTGGCCAAACTAAAGACTTCTCCACGTGGGCCATTATACCAGAGGAAGAGGTAGTTATTGCCTTTAAAATGGCCTATAGCACTTATGCCCTAGACCCGTACGAGTTAGGCAGCAAAGGGTAAGGGGGTACCCTGGTGTATCACGAAGTCGAAATAAACTATTGCCGGCTGGCCAAACTAAAGACTTCTCCACGTGGGCCATTATACCAGAGGAAGAGGTAGTTATTGCCTTTAAAATGGCCTATAGCACTTATGCCCTAGACCCGTACGAGTTAGTCAGCAAAGGGTAAGGGGGTACCCTGGTATATCACGAAGTCGAAATAAACTATTGCCGGCTGGCCAAACTAAAGACTTCTCCGCGTGGGCCATTATACCAGAGGTAGAGGTAGGCATTGCCTTTATAATAGCCCAGAGCACTTGTGCCCTAGACCCGTACGAATTTGACAGTGAAATGTTAGGGGTGCTTTGGTATTTCAATAGTCAAATTAACTGGCATCGACGCCATTTTTGGATAATTGTGTTTTGGGTTGTTTATTTCATTTAATTTTAATTGTGATATTGTCGATATCGTAAGAAGTGTTTAAATAAATTGTGAACCAACCCACGTCCGAAGAAGATTTGGAGTTTCTTTTTTCATGATTATTTGGAAAAGAGTGTTAAGTCTCAAGCTTTGTCATAGCCATCTCATAATGTGTACTATCTTTCAAGTGGATGGATGTATCGTACTGATTATTGATCCGGCTTCAATTTTCTGACACGATGAATGTTATATTATGTTTATCATGTTTATGGTCTGTATTAGCAGTGTGCTCCGTTTTTAATAGTTTGCTGTAATAAATTTGTATCCATTTATTTACTTAAAATCTGTCTATCAGTTTCAAACAGTAATATTATGTAAGAAATCACAAGTTCGAATGCTTATGTGTTTTCTGAGCATTGTGCTCAAATTCAAATTCTGCTGTGCTTTGAATTTTAGGCTTGGTTTTTCCCACTTATCAGACTAACAAAAAAAAAATAATAAAGGATACGAATATAAACAGTCTGAAGGGTTTGTGTTACTATTACTAATAAGATAGTCCATATTGTAAAACTTTTTTCGAGGGTCGAATGCTTTTTTTGTATAATGTAGATTTATTACATTGCGTAAATGCAACATTGAAATCTACAACTGGATAGCGATGCGCATTGAGAATGGCATGGATGTTTCACCATCTACAGTGATAAATCAAGGCTGCATTATGAGTCTGATCATTATGTTTGTCAGATTGGAAGGCTAAAATGATCCACCTAGCTTTTTACCGACCTCTTTGAGCAGATAATATCCCAGTAACTATGCATTTTGGGAAACAGCTGTGGAACCACACTGTTGCTTATGAAAACCACTTTTAAGCGCGTTGTTGTTGCGTAATTGTTTTGGTTGGGTTGCTCCGTTGTTCAAAGTCGTATATTGACATTGCTTTCGGCTTCTAAGAGGTAGTCAATTTATTTACTTTATGATTTGGTTCTTTTTCGACATCTTTTAAAGCTGCACTGGCGGTGGCATTCACAGCTTAACTTCCAAGCGTTTTGCAACATAAGAGGTAAATGCTCGACTGAGTAAATTACCGACAGTCTAAATAATACTTCTGCCTTCATTAAAATATTGTCGCTGACAACCACGTTTTAAAGTTAATACCATTGTGACGGTGATCGAAAGCATACTCCTGAATACCAATCCATCCCTGGCCTTTTAATGGCATCAGCTATCGCAACAATTCAATTTCTTACCCTATTGATGCCAGCTTTATACGAGGCTTTGCAAAGATCTAATCGATCCAAAAAAATGTTGAAAGCAAAAGACAGTAAAACGGTTTGTAATCCACTACCATTTTGTCTTGAAGTCTGTAAGTGAGGGAAACTATTCCCCCCTGGAAACCTTTACTCGATTTTTGAGTTTCGGAGAGAACATAGTTACCATAGTATATGGCTCTACTGTCTCAATTTTTTCCATAATAAACAACATCTCTTAAATTTGCAGATTCACTCGATTCCAAATACATGAAATAGGCACGTTTCTTCTTAATAAGATCCCACCATCCTGGTGTTCCTTCGTATAACACACACAACAATATATCATTCCAAACAATTGTTAAAGAGGACTTTCCAATAAGAATACCACGATTATCAAATTGCAATTCAAATGTGTGTTCTGTCTAATCTATAATAATAAGTAGGAGTTACTGTTAAGTAAGAGGTTTCAGGAATGCATCTGTGGTTTTGTCAAATACAATTGAATATGCAAACTCTGGAGGTGCTCTAAAATAGGTAGTGGATTGGAAAACTCTGGATGTGGTGGTAGAGCTGGCTGCATGGTTGGAATGTCTTCAATTTTTAGGTATTTTGAGAAGCAGCTTCCTTTTGCACCTAAACCACAGGTTTAAAACTTTGGTAATGTTTCGAGTTAATCCAATATTGTATATTCGGGGTTGATAGTTGCTTGCTCGAATATTTTGCTTGGCCTCGTGTATTTCCTTTACAAGTGCATCACGCTGTTTATGATCAGAAATCTTAATAGAAGTCAATTATGAATAGAGTTCAATGCTGTTGAACAATAATAAACAGTGTTAAACAGTTTTGGAAGCTGTTGAAAAGGGTTGATCAGTCGTCGAATGAATCTTATAGAGTTATATGTTCACTTATGGTAAACATGGAGATAGCTATATATTGGAGCTCAATATGCAATGGTATATCTCCCTATACAACTATAATACGAGATTTCTACACTCTACGTGTTTTTGTCAGAACTTCACTATTCTATCTTCACACTCCCATTGGATTATAATGACTAATTCATCTACAATGTAGCTAGTTCAGAGAAAAATATTTTTAAGTGTTGTATCTCCATTATTTCTCATGTATTTTGCTTTTCAATAATTGTTATCAAAATTATCGTAGCAGTAATATGCTTAAATGATTTTATGGTTTGAACTCAATCTATGAGCTATTGTTAGCAAATCCAGCAGTACAGAATTGGACATATTGCAAAGTTAAAAATCCATGGTCTATCTCCAATTGAAATACAGGGATAAATTTTTAAAACTACATTGTTTGTATTGAAATGTTCTATCTCATAAAAATAGGGATGCTTTATTTATCTACGTTGCGTGTCTATTACAAAAAGTAATCTAACAAAGAGTTACGCTTCATGTGCGTAAATTCGGTTCCTATATAACTTTTATATCTCAGCCAAATATTTGTGATGTTGAACTTTTAAACTTTAACTTAGATTTTACCATTATTACCAAATGGAAATACATCATTACTGGATTCACATTTGAATATATATCTCAAGAATATCCCTTCCAGTCACGGAGCCATTTCATGATCATGTTTGTCGGTCGCATAGCCCTCTTTAAGTGTCTGAGACATTTGTATTGATTTGGTCAGGTTAGTGCAATTATTTCCTTAATTTCCCTTAGTTATAATTGCACCATACACTGAGGCTGTATTTTCTTTTATTGCACTGTAAATTAATATCATATTTTTGGTCATTTTTTCAGCATTGCTCTTACTACCCTGACGACAGATACTTTTCTATATTTCATAGGGTTCCTGTGTTGTTAAAAGAATTGGGAATCAATGCCATTCGGCTGTCTCGGAGGTGGTAAATGTAGACTGTTCACCAAATCCGGTAGCAAATAGGAACACTTCATTCTGATAAAGATACCACATCTTCTTTGTTATATGAGATTATAATTGTCTTCTTTAGAAAATCTTTCGTCCAAACCAGTCCTCAATATACTAAATTGGTTGATCGGTTGTTGTAGCGATATTTGAAATACATACAAACCCAAGTCCAACCAATCCGATCGAACGAGTAGATGTCAGCAGAGTTTTTTTGCTGCTTCCTGATGTTCAAATAATAAATCCTTTTCGAACTATCGACTTGATCTCTCTTATTATAAACACAAGGATACATTCATACGAAATTATGTGTGTGACAAAAAAATGTCAAGTGAACTCAATCGTATTATCAATCCTACAGTTAGAGAAAAAATAGATAGTGTGGGTGACATAGTGTAAATCCTAAAAGAAATGTTTGAAAAGAGATACAAAACAAATTGAATCGAAGAAGAGTTTATTATTTCCTAAGGGATAAGTAATCAGCCACCGACCTACTATCTCAAATATTTCAACGATGATGAAGTCCAATGATCCTTTTACGAGCCTGAACTTCAGAAGACTAATACAGATATATACCGCATTGAACAAATATTGCGAAGGTCACCATGGAATTGAGTAAAATAGGTCTATGACAATTTGATAGATTTATCCGCGATATTCAACTCATGGATCAAACAATCGGATATTGTAAAGATTTTAATATGTTTTTGTCTTGACATTTAACTTTATTAAACAAATAACCTTAACTGTCCAGGTTTTTATGGGGTAGTCTCTTACACCGCAAACATCATACTAGTGCATCGGTTTGTTGTTGCATAGTGCAGTCAGAATTGTCCACTTTGCTCTCTATTGTTTTAGTAAGTTGTTGATCGTATTTTTTCAAAGTTTTGTTATTGTTTATTTTTTAAACTTCTCTTCATACGAGTCATTCCTATCAGTTGTAGTGGAAAGCTCTGCAATCATATAGTATTTTACATTAAAAACTCATTGTCATTATAGCTAACCCATTTAAATTCCACCACAAAACATCTTATGTTTGGAAGACTTAGCGTATCTAGTAGCTGTATGTACCGCTGGTACTGCAATCAAACAACAAATCAATTTATCAGCTTTTTCGGGATATTCAGAATATTCTTCTTATTCATCTTAAGCCGACAACCAATATTAGTAATATAAAGTGAAGATGACTCCTACTAATATTCATGAATATGTATATTTCCTGATGTGATTCTAATATGGTTTTTATTCTTCAAAGTAACATTTTGTATAATCACATTTTCTCAAAACTTTTGCTTTCTTCGTAATTTCACCTTCTACTACGTAGGCGCACATAATGGCCCTTCAACCCCAAACCTGGATCAGTATTTTACCAGCAAATTCTTCTTTAGAAATGCCAATTACATTTTGTTAGCACCAGTTGCACTTCCTGATAAATGGTTATTTGGGTAATTAGAAGTATCAAATCTGTCTTGAATATGGAGAGATATATCCTTGTAAAATCACCCGTTTGATTATCTGTATCAGTAAACAAATACTTAGCATTGTCGTCATTTCGTTTGCATATAAAATTGTAATGAAAGTCATAACTAGTGTTTTGAAAGATCTCAAATACAACCCCAAATCAAAAAAGTTTTACCAAATTTACCGAATTTAAGTGAGTCTTTTCATATGAACGGCTATCAACTGTTCTGTAAAATAACTCTACTGTCAAAACTTGGTTTACCCACGAATTTAAGTGCTTGTTTTTCACTAACGATCAATTTCACATCAACTCTCTTGCAAATATGTTCCACAGTTTTCAAAATACAAAATAAATCATTTTTTTTTCATATTCTGACATGGCTTTAGATCTAAGACTTGTATATAAATCTATATATTTATCAATCCATACGCATTGAACAAAACTTATTATACTATGAACCTAGTCAATTTCATTTTTTCTAGTGATACGTATAATGAAGCACATACTTGGCGCAGTTATGTTATGTTGGTATTCGTTTGCCAACCTTAATCATCTCAACAATTTCTTATACTAGTGAATAGTCAATATGTGTATCATGAAGTGTTTTTGGATATTCAAAATATCATTCAAACATGTATTCATAACTAGTATCATCTGGACAGTTTAACATCTGGATCTACCCAATCAAAATCTCCTTTAGGTAAAGGATGTGCCATAAAATGGTAATTGTCATCTAAATAAGTTGAGAATTTAGTTATTTGTGTTTTATCATTATCGACCATATATGAATTATAAGCTTTCCGTGTAATCATGGCAACTCCTGCTCCCGGTTGATTTTTAAAATAAGCAGCATATCTTGATCCGAAAGCAATTCCAATTTAACTTTAGTAATGTTAAGACCTGCATCATAAGCTTATCCTGATGATGTGTAATACCACATGGGATCTAATTTATAATTTCCTATACAAAATCTCTCAAATCTTCCATTTCTATAATATCTGTTCATAATAACACATCAGATTTTAGATAGAGATCGTGGTAATCCCACAAGGTCTTGCACTCTTACCGGCTTGCCATCCTAAGCGATTTCCACATAAAATGGTACCAGAGTACGAACTACAGTGGCAAGTGTTGATTATATTTAAAAGCATTATTTAACTACATAATTGGAATATGGCAAAATAAAAATAACAAAACTATGTTTGAGTAGGAGGATGATGAATTTTCGAGGGAATACGTGTTGGAAGAGAAAGCCAAAGAACAAAGTGTAGAAATATGTACAACTTGTGGTGCGTAGAGAAGGGTTAGATTTGAGAAGATACAACTACCAATAACAACGTTTAAAGTGCCGTTTATACGAAAAAAAAACAGGTTTTGTATAATAAAACCAGGTCCCATTGGATTATGTTAGAGGCACATAAACAAACCCATTATAGGAATCCAGAAAGGATAAAGACCTTACTCCTATGGATATTTTAAAGTAGCTAAAAGGGTAAAAGAGCTACGTCAAATTGCCAAGGAGGATTGATTTGTGAGGTACAGCAGACTTGAAAAATTATTCAGTCAAACTTATTAACTTATTGAAACAAAGAGCAAAAGAAAATTTTTCAAAGAAGATGCCTTTAACAAAACGAAATTTAATACTATTGAAAATGGAAAAGGATTGTTTAAATATTATAACAATAACTAAATCAAAACTAACCCGCTAGTAGGGAGCTCTTATACACACCTTCCACAAAAATTAGCACAAAAGAAAGCTATTATTTAATGTTTATCATAATGATCAAAAGTATTTTCAATAAGCAATTTTATCCGCGCTATATAATGAGAAGGTAGATCAAAATCATACTAAGGGAGAGGGTAAATACCAAAAGTGGTCCGATGAATATTCAAGTCACTTTAACAGACAGGACATCTTTCCAGTCTTAGAAATACACAGCAAGTACTGCAGTCAGCATTAGTCTGTAAAAACAGAATTACCAGAGGAAGGTACATATATCAAATTTGTAAATAACAATAGCACGTTGAGAGTTCAATGCCAACCAAATCCATCAGGGTCTAATGCTTGAGAATGAAACGGCAATAGTTAATTTTGACTTTGTGATATACCAGGGTACTCCTCTTACCCTTTGCTGACAAACTAGTACGAGTCTAGGGCATAAGTGCTATGGGCCATTTAAGAGCCAATGCCTACCTCTACCTCTGGTATAATGACACACGTGGAGAATCTCTTAGTTTGGCCAGCCAGCAATAGTTGATTTCGACGTGATATACTGCGGTACCCATTCCCTCTTTTAAATCTTTGCTGAAAACCTCGTACGGGTCTAGGGCATGAGTGCCATAGGCCAGTTTGAAGGCAATAACTACCTCTTCCTCTGGTATAATGGCCCACGTGGAGAAGTCTTTAGTTTGGCCAGCCGGCAATAGTTTATTTCGACTTCGTTGTAAACAGGCGTACCACCTCCCCCTTTTATCCCTCTGCTGAAAACCTCGTACGGTTTAGGGCATGAGTGCCATAGGCCAGTTTGAAGGCAATAACTACCTCTTCCTCTGGTATAATGGCCCACGTGGAGAAGACTTTAGTTTGGCCAGCCGGTAATAGTTTATTTCGACTTCGTGATATACCAGGGTACCCCCTTTATCCTTTGCTGACTAACTCGTACGGGTCTAGGGCATAAGTGCCATAGGCCAGTTTGAAGGCAATAACTACCTCTTCCTCTGGTATAATGGCCCACGTGGAGAAGTCTTTAGTTTGGCCAGCCGGCAATAGTTTATTTCGACTTCGTTGTAAACAGGCGTACCACCTCCCCCTTTTAACCCTCTGCTGACAAACTCGTACGGGTCTAGGGCATAAGTGATATAGGCCATTTTAAAGGCAATAACTACCTCTTCCTCTGGTATAATGGCCCACGTGGAGAAGTCTTTAGTTTGGCCAGCCGGCAATAGTTTATTTCGACTTCGTTGTAAACAGGCGTACCACCTCCCCCTTTTAACCCTCTGCTGACAAACTCGTACGGGTCTAGGGCATAAGTGCTATAGGCCATTTTAAAGGCAATAACTACCTCTTCCTCTGGTATAATGGCCCACGTGGAGAAGTCTTTAGTTTGGCCAGCCGGCAATAGTTTATTTCGACTTCGTTGTAAACAGGCGTACCACCTCCCCCTTTTAACCCTCTGCTGACAAACTCGTACGGGTCTAGGGCATAAGTGCTATAGGCCATTTTAAAGGCAATAACTACCTCTTCCTCTGGTATAATGGCCCATGTGGAGAAGTCTTTAGTTTGGCCAGCCGGCAATAGTTTATTTCGACTTCGTTGTAAACAGGCGTACCACCTCCCTTTTAACCCTCTGCTGACAAACTCGTACGGGTCTAGGGCATAAGTGCTATAGGCCATGTTAAAGGCAATAACTACCTCTTCCTCTGGTATAATGGCCCACGTGGAGAAGTCTTTAGTTTGGCCAGCCGGCAATAGTTTATTTCGACTTCGTTGTAAACAGGCGTACCACCCCCCTTTTAACCCTCTGCTGAAAAACTGGTACGGGTCTAGGGCATAAGTACTATAGGCCATTTTAAAGGCAATAACTACCTCTTCCTCCGGTATAATGGCCCACGTGGAGAAGTCTTTAGTTTGGCCGGCCGGCAATAGTTTATTTCGACTTCGTTGTAAACAGGCGTACCACCTCCCCTTTAACCCTCTGCTGACAAACTCGTACGGGTCAAGGGCATAAGTGCTACAGGCCATTTTAAAGGCAATAACTACCTCTTCCTCTGGTATAATGGCCCACGTGGAGAAGTCTTTAGTTTGGCCAGCCGGCAATAGTTTATTTCGACTTTGTTGTAAACAGGCCTACCACCTCCCCCTTTTAACCCTCTGCTGAAAAACTCGTACGGGTCTAGGGCATAAGTGCTATAGGCCATTTTAAAGGCAATAACTACCTCTTCCTCCGGTATAATGGCCCACGTGGAGAAGTCTTTAGTTTGGCCAGCCGGCAATAGTTTATTTCGACTTCGTTGTAAACAGGCGTACCACCTCCCCTTTAACCCTCTGCTGACAAACTCGTACGGGTCTAGGGCATAAGTGCTATAGGCCATGTTAAAGGCAATAACTACCTCTTCCTCTGGTATAATGGCCCACGTGGAGAAGTCTTTAGTTTGGCCAGCCGGCAATAGTTTATTTCGACTTCGTTGTAAACAGGCGTACCACCTCCCCTTTAACCCTCTGCTGACAAACTCGTACGGGTCTAGGGCATAAGTGCTATAGGCCATTTTAAAGGCAATAACTACCTCTTCCTCTGGTATAATGGCCCACGTGGAGAAGTCTTTAGTTTGGCCAGCCGGCAATAGTTTATTTCGACTTCGTTGTAAACAGGCGTACCACCTCCCCTTTAACCCTCTGCTGACAAACTCGTACGGGTCTAGGGCATAAGTGCTATAGGCCATTTTAAAGGCAATAACTACCTCTTCCTCTGGTATAATGGCCCACGTGGAGAAGTCTTTAGTTTGGCCAGCCGGCAATAGTTTATTTCGACTTCGTTGTAAACAGGCGTACCACCTCCCCTTTAACCCTCTGCTGACAAACTCGTACGGGTCTAGGGCATAAGTGCTATAGGCCATTTTAAAGGCAATAACTACCTCTTCCTCTGGTATAATGGCCCACGTGGAGAAGTCTTTAGTTTGGCCAGCCGGCAATAGTTTATTTCGACTTCGTTGTAAACAGGCGTACCACCTCCCCTTTAACCCTCTGCTGACAAACTCGTACGGGTCTAGGGCATAAGTGCTATAGGCCATTTTAAAGGCAATAACTACCTCTTCCTCTGGTATAATGGCCCACGTGGAGAAGTCTTTAGTTTGGCCAGCCGGCAATAGTTTATTTCGACTTCGTTGTAAACAGGCGTACCAACTCCCCTTTAACCCTCTGCTGACAAACTCGTACGGGTCTAGGGCATAAGTGCTATAGGCCATTTTAAAGGCAATAACTACCTCTTCCTCTGGTATAATGGCCCACGTGGAGAAGTCTTTAGTTTGGCCAGCCGGCAATAGTTTATTTCGACTTCGTTGTAAACAGGCGTACCACCTCCCTTTAACCCTCTGCTGACAAACTCGTACGGGTCTAGGGCATAAGTGCTATAGGCCATTTTAAAGGCAATAACTACCTCTTCCTCTGGTATAATGGCCCACGTGGAGAAGTCTTTAGTTTGGCCAGCCGGCAATAGTTTATTTCGACTTCGTTGTAAACAGGCGTACCACCTCCCCTTTAACCCTCTGCTGACAAACTCGTACGGGTCTAGGGCATAAGTGCTATAGGCCATTTTAAAGGCAATAACTACCTCTTCCTCTGGTATAATGGCCCACGTGGAGAAGTCTTTAGTTTGGCCAGCCGGCAATAGTTTATTTCGACTTCGTTGTAAACAGGCGTACCACCTCCCCTTTAACCCTCTGCTGACAAACTCGTACGGGTCTAGGACATAAGTGCTATAGGCCATTTTAAAGGCAATAACTACCTCTTCCTCTGGTATAATGGCCCACGTGGAGAAGTCTTTAGTTTGGCCAGCCGGCAATAGTTTATTTCGACTTCGTTGTTAACAGGCGTACCACCTCCCCCTTTTAACCCTCTGCTGACAAACTCGTACGGGTCTAGGGCATAAGTGCTATAGGCCATTTTAAAGGCAATAACTACCTCTTCCTCTGGTATAATGGCCCACGTGGAGAAGTCTTTAGTTTGGCCAGCCGGCAATAGTTTATTTCGACTTCGTTGTAAACAGGCGTACCACCTCCCCTTTAACCCTCTGCTGACAAACTCGTACGGGTCTAGGACATAAGTGCTATAGGCCATTTTAAAGGCAATAACTACCTCTTCCTCTGGTATAATGGCCCACGTGGAGAAGTCTTTAGTTTGGCCAGCCGGCAATAGTTTATTTCGACTTCGTTGTTAACAGGCGTACCACCTCCCCTTTAACTCTCTGCTGACAAACTCGTACGGGTCTAGGGCATAAGTGCTATAGGCCATTTTAAAGGCAATAACTACCTCTTCCTCTGGTATAATGGCCCACGTGGAGAAGTCTTTAGTTTGGCCAGCCGGCAATAGTTTATTTCGACTTCGTTGTAAACAGGCGTACCACCTCCCCTTTAACCCTCTGCTGACAAACTCGTACGGGTCTAGGGCATAAGTGCTATAGGCCATTTTAAAGGCAATAACTACCTCTTCCTCTGGTATAATGGCCCACGTGGAGAAGTCTTTAGTTTGGCCAGCCGGCAATAGTTTATTTCGACTTCGTTGTAAACAGGCGTACCACCTCCCCTTTTAACCCTCTGCTGACAAACTCGTACGGGTCTAGGGCATAAGTGCTATAGGCCATGTTAAAGGCAATAACTACCTCTTCCTCTGGTATAATGGCCCACGTGGAGAAGTCTTTAGTTTGGCCAGCCGGCAATAGTTTATTTCGACTTCGTTGTAAACAGGCGTACCACCTCCCCTTTAACCCTCTGCTGACAAACTCGTACGGGTCTAGGGCATAAGTGCTATAGGCCATTTTAAAGGCAATAACTACCTCTTCCTCTGGTATAATGGCCCACGTGGAGAAGTCTTTAGTTTGGCCAGCCGGCAATAGTTTATTTCGACTTCGTTGTAAACAGGCGTACCACCTCCCCTTTAACCCTCTGCTGACAAACTCGTACGGGTCTAGGGCATAAGTGCTATAGGCCATTTTAAAGGCAATAACTACCTCTTCCTCTGGTATAATGGCCCACGTGGAGAAGTCTTTAGTTTGGCCAGCCGGCAATAGTTTATTTCGACTTCGTTGTAAACAGGCGTACCACCTCCCCTTTAACCCTCTGCTGACAAACTCGTACGGGTCTAGGGCATAAGTGCTATAGGCCATTTTAAAGGCAATAACTACCTCTTCCTCTGGTATAATGGCCCACGTGGAGAAGTCTTTAGTTTGGCCAGCCGGCAATAGTTTATTTCGACTTCGTTGTAAACAGGCGTACCACCTCCTCTTTAACCCTCTGCTGACAAACTCGTACGGGTCTAGGACATAAGTGCTATAGGCCATTTTAAAGGCAATAACTACCTCTTCCTCTGGTATAATGGCCCACGTGGAGAAGTCTTTAGTTTGGCCAGCCGGCAATAGTTTATTTCGACTTCGTTGTTAACAGGCGTACCACCTCCCCTTTAACTCTCTGCTGACAAACTCGTACGGGTCTAGGGCATAAGTGCTATAGGCCATTTTAAAGGCAATAACTACCTCTTCCTGTGGTATAATGGCCCACGTGGAGAAGTCTTTAGTTTGGCCAGCCGGCAATAGTTTATTTCGACTTCGTTGTAAACAGGCGTACCACCTCCTCCTTTAACCCTCTGCTGACAAACTCGTACGGGTCTAGGACATAAGTGCTATAGGCCATTTTAAAGGCAATAACTACCTCTTCCTCTGGTATAATGGCCCACGTGGAGAAGTCTTTAGTTTGGCCAGCCGGCAATAGTTTATTTCGACTTCGTTGTTAACAGGCGTACCACCTCCCCTTTAACTCTCTGCTGACAAACTCGTACGGGTCTAGGGCATAAGTGCTATAGGCCATTTTAAAGGCAATAACTACCTCTTCCTCTGGTATAATGGCCCACGTGGAGAAGTCTTTAGTTTGGCCAGGCGGCAAAGTTTATTTCGACTTCGTTGTAAACAGGCGTACCACCTCCCCTTTAACCCTCTGCTGACAAACTCGTACGGGTCTAGGGCATAAGTGCTATAGGCCATTTTAAAGGCAATAACTACCTCTTCCTCTGGTATAATGGCCCACGTGGAGAAGTCTTTAGTTTGGCCAGCCGGCAATAGTTTATTTCGACTTCGTTGTAAACAGGCGTACCACCCCTTTAACCCTCTGCTGACAAACTCGTACGGGTCTAGGGCATAAGTGCTATAGGCCATTTTAAAGGCAATAACTACCTCTTCCTCTGGTATAATGGCCCACGTGGAGAAGTCTTTAGTTTGGCCAGCCGGCAATAGTTTATTTCGACTTCGTTGTAAACAGGCGTACCACCTCCCCCTTTTAACCCTCTGCTGACAAACTCGTACGGGTCTAGGGCATAAGTGCTATAGGCCATTTTAAAGGCAATAACTACCTCTTCCTCTGGTATAATGGCCCACGTGGAGAAGTCTTTAGTTTGGCCAGCCGGCAATAGTTTATTTCGACTTCGTTGTAAACAGGCGTACCACCTCCCCCTTTTAACCCTCTGCTGACAAACTCGTACGGGTCTAGGGCATAAGTGCTATAGGCCATTTTAAAGGCAATAACTACCTCTTCCTCTGGTATAATGGCCCACGTGGAGAAGTCTTTAGTTTGGCCAGCCGGCAATAGTTTATTTCGACTTCGTTGTAAACAGGCGTACCACCTCCCCTTTAACCCTCTGCTGACAAACTCGTACGGGTCTAGGGCATAAGTGCTATAGGCCATTTTAAAGGCAATAACTACCTCTTCCTCTGGTATAATGGCCCACGTGGAGAAGTCTTTAGTTTGGCCAGCCGGCAATAGTTTATTTCGACTTCGTTGTAAACAGGCGTACCACCTCCCTTTAACCCTCTGCTGACAAACTCGTACGGGTCTAGGGCATAAGTGCTATAGGCCATTTTAAAGGCAATAACTACCTCTTTCTCTGGTATAATGGCCCACGTGGAGAAGTCTTTAGTTTGGCCAGCCGGCAATAGTTTATTTCGACTTCGTTGTAAACAGGCGTACCACCTCCCCTTTAACCCTCTGCTGACAAACTCGTACGGGTCTAGGGCATAAGTGCTATAGGCCATTTTAAAGGCAATAACTACCTCTTCCTCTGGTATAATGGCCCACGTGGAGAAGTCTTTAGTTTGGCCAGCCGGCAATAGTTTATTTCGACTTCATTGTAAACAGGCGTACCACCTCCCCTTTTACCCTCTGCTGACAAACTCGTACGGGTCTAGGGCATAAGTGCTATAGGCCATTTTAAAGGCAATAACTACCTCTTCCTCTGGTATAATGGCCCACGTGGAGAAGTCTTTAGTTTGGCCAGCCGGCAATAGTTTATTTCGACTTCGTTGTAAACAGGCGTACCACCTCCCCTTTAACCCTCTGCTGACAAACTCGTACGGGTCTAGGGCATAAGTGCTATAGGCCATTTTAAAGGCAATAACTACCTCTTCCTCTGGTATAATGGCCCACGTGGAGAAGTCTTTAGTTTGGCCAGCCGGCAATAGTTTATTTCGACTTCGTTGTAAACAGGCGTACCACCTCCCCTTTAACCCTCTGCTGACAAACTCGTACGGGTCTAGGGCATAAGTGCTATAGGCCATTTTAAAGGCAATAACTACCTCTTCCTCTGGTATAATGGCCCACGTGGAGAAGTCTTTAGTTTGGCCAGCCGGCAATAGTTTATTTCGACTTCGTTGTAAACAGGCGTACCACCTCCCCTTTAACCCTCTGCTGACAAACTCGTACGGGTCTAGGGCATAAGTGCTATAGGCCATTTTAAAGGCAATAACTACCTCTTCCTCTGGTATAATGGCCCACGTGGAGAAGTCTTTAGTTTGGCCAGCCGGCAATAGTTTATTTCGACTTCGTTGTAAACAGGCGTACCACCTCCCCTTTGACCCTCTGCTGACAAACTCGTACGGGTCTAGGGCATAAGTGCTATAGGCCATTTTAAAGGCAATAACTACCTCTTCCTCTGGTATAATGGCCCACGTGGAGAAGTCTTTAGTTTGGCCAGCCGGCAATAGTTTATTTCGACTTCGTTGTAAACAGGCGTACCACCTCCCCCTTTTAACCCTCTGCTGACAAACTCGTACGGGTCTAGGGCATAAGTGCTATAGGCCATTTTAAAGGCAATAACTACCTCTTCCTCTGGTATAATGGCCCACGTGGAGAAGTCTTTAGTTTGGCCAGCCGGCAATAGTTTATTTCGACTTCGTTGTAAACAGGCGTACCACCTCCCCCTTTTAACCCTCTGCTGACAAACTCGTACGGGTCTAGGACATAAGTGCTATAGGCCATTTTAAAGGCAATAACTACCTCTTCCTCTGGTATAATGGCCCACGTGGAGAAGTCTTTAGTTTGGCCAGCCGGCAATAGTTTATTTCGACTTCGTTGTAAACAGGCGTACCACCTCCCCTTTAACCCTCTGCTGACAAACTCGTACGGGTCTAGGGCATAAGTGCTATAGGCCATTTTAAAGGCAATAACTACCTCTTCCTCTGGTATAATGGCCCACGTGGAGAAGTCTTTAGTTTGGCCAGCCGGCAATAGTTTATTTCGACTTCGTTGTAAACAGGCGTACCACCTCCCCTTTAACCCTCTGCTGACAAACTCGTACGGGTCTAGGGCATAAGTGCTATAGGCCATTTTAAAGGCAATAACTACCTCTTCCTCTGGTATAATGGCTCACGTGGAGAAGTCTTTAGTTTGGCCAGCCGGCAATAGTTTATTTCGACTTCGTTGTAAACAGGCGTACCACCTCCCCCTTTTAACCCTCTGCTGACAAACTCGTACGGGTCTAGGGCATAAGTGCTATAGGCCATTTTAAAGGCAATAACTACCTCTTCCTGTGGTATAATGGCCCACGTGGAGAAGTCTTTAGTTTGGCCAGCCGGCAATAGTTTATTTCGACTTCGTTGTAAACAGGCGTACCACCTCCCCTTTAACCCTCTGCTGACAAACTCGTACGGGTCTAGGGCATAAGTGCTATAGGCCATTTTAAAGGCAATAACTACCTCTTCCTCTGGTATAATGGCCCACGTGGAGAAGTCTTTAGTTTGGCCAGCCGGCAATAGTTTATTTCGACTTCGTTGTAAACAGGCGTACCACCTCCCCTTTAACCCTCTGCTGACAAACTCGTACGGGTCTAGGGCATAAGTGCTATAGGCCATTTTAAAGGCAATAACTACCTCTTCCTGTGGTATAATGGCCCACGTGGAGAAGTCTTTAGTTTGGCCAGCCGGCAATAGTTTATTTCGACTTCGTTGTAAACAGGCGTACCACCCCCCTTTAACCCTCTGCTGACAAACTCGTACGGGTCTAGGACATAAGTGCTATAGGCCATTTTAAAGGCAATAACTACCTCTTCCTCTGGTATAATGGCCCACGTGGAGAAGTCTTTAGTTTGGCCAGCCGGCAATAGTTTATTTCGACTTCGTTGTAAACAGGCGTACCACCTCCCCTTTAACCCTCTGCTGACAAACTCGTACGGGTCTAGGGCATAAGTGCTATAGGCCATTTTAAAGGCAATAACTACCTCTTCCTCTGGTATAATGGCCCACGTGGAGAAGTCTTTAGTTTGGCCAGCCGGCAATAGTTTATTTCGACTTCGTTGTAAACAGGCGTACCACCTCCCCTTTAACCCTCTGCTGACAAACTCGTACGGGTCTAGGGCATAAGTGCTATAGGCCATTTTAAAGGCAATAACTACCTCTTCCTCTGGTATAATGGCCCACGTGGAGAAGTCTTTAGTTTGGCCAGCCGGCAATAGTTTATTTCGACTTCGTTGTAAACAGGCGTACCACCTCCCCCTTTTAACCCTCTGCTGACAAACTCGTACGGGTCTAGGGCATAAGTGCTATAGGCCATTTTAAAGGCAATAACTACCTCTTCCTCTGGTATAATGGCCCACGTGGAGAAGTCTTTAGTTTGGCCAGCCGGCAATAGTTTATTTCGACTTCGTTGTAAACAGGCGTACCACCTTCCTCTTTTAACCCTCTGCTGACAAACTCGTACGGGTCTAGGGCATAAGTGCTATAGGCCATTTGAAAGGCAATAACTACCTCTTCCTCTGGTATAATGGCCCACGTGGAGAAGTCTTTAGTTTGGCCAGCCGGCAATAGTTTATTTCGACTTCGTTGTAAACAGGCGTACCACCTCCCCTTTAACCCTCTGCTGACAAACTCGTACGGGTCTAGGGCATAAGTGCTATAGGCCATTTTAAAGGCAATAACTACCTCTTCCTCTGGTATAATGGCCCACGTGGAGAAGTCTTTAGTTTGGCCAGCCGGCAATAGTTTATTTCGACTTCGTTGTAAACAGGCGTACCACCTCCCCTTTAACCCTCTGCTGACAAACTCGTACGGGTCTAGGGCATAAGTGCTATAGGCCATTTTAAAGGCAATAACTACCTCTTCCTCTGGTATAATGGCCCACGTGGAGAAGTCTTTAGTTTGGCCAGCCGGCAATAGTTTATTTCGACTTCGTTGTAAACAGGCGTACCACCTCCCCCTTTTAACCCTCTGCTGACAAACTCGTACGGGTCTAGGGCATAAGTGCTATAGGCCATTTTAAAGGCAATAACTACCTCTTCCTCTGGTATAATGGCCCACGTGGAGAAGTCTTTAGTTTGGCCAGCCGGCAATAGTTTATTTCGACTTCGTTGTAAACAGGCGTACCACCTCCCCTTTAACCCTCTGCTGACAAACTCGTACGGGTCTAGGGCATAAGTGCTATAGGCCATTTTAAAGGCAATAACTACACGTACGGGTCTAGGGCATTAGTAATATATGTAGGCTATACTGCCTACCTCTGAATGGAATTGTCTAGATTATCGAGATTAATTACTCTGATTGATCTTCGTAATTTAAAAATATATATGTCGTTTAAATTGTAACTGATAGTTTTTATTTGTATTGTTCTATTTTCAATTAAATATAAAATTAATCTTCTTGTCTTTCTGATCTGATAAAATGGAAGATATACGATCGTATGTTTGGTATTTTATACTTTTGAGGTGGGACTATATTTGTAGACAACGAACAGATTATGGAAAGCCCATATGACAATTAATTCCCTTTAATTCCTTTCTTTCAGTGTACGTGTAAATTATATTTGTTAATTTACTAATGTCAAACTTTAAAGTCAGAGATGATAACTATTCATACTAACCGTATTTATATGGATTGTTTGAGTATATGTCCCAGTTTGAAGATGCATATGTCATCGCTTTTGTTCTTCATTGATACGAATCGTTAAATTTCTATATTTTTATTTGTTATTGTTTCCGTTTACATTATTTCACTAATCACAGAAATTTGAATACACCAGTTCCTGGTTTTATATTTATGGAAGCATTAACATTTTTAAAATTACATTTAAAATGTTGTTTAAAGACGCAGACCTTGCAGAAGACCCAAAGTTCCTTTTTTCATTTGATTAAGTAAACGCGGACCTCGAAGAAGACACCCACGTACTTGCCAGTTTGAAACAATATCAAATATAAACAGAAACGTTATTTAATCATAATGATCGTTCATAGTTTCTTACAACACTTCTTCGAACGCAAGTCATCTCATGAATATTATTGACGGCTCATGAATATTACTGAAGGCTGGCCTCATGAATATTAACGCCGGCTGTTATCGACGGCTAGAATCACACTAGTTGAAATTTAAGGTAAGGTAAGTTAAGTTATTTAATATCATACACACGGGACTAGAACTGTTTTGGCAAGTTACGACATTTATAAACAATATATATGGAAAATGATTAAAATAAATGAATTAATTCAGCAAAATCTTATTAAAACGAGGATCGTCAGCACTTGAAGGTGGGAATAGCTTACAGCTTACAGGGTATGAGGAAAAGAACACGTGTTTTGAAGATCACAAGTCTACTACCAATGATTATGCACACTTTTTATATTTTTTTTTATATGTGTACCTTTTTGCTATATGAGTACTTTTTGCATAAAATCATTTAAAAAATTCGATTTGCTTCGCTCGACTGTATATTTTCACTTTTATGGAATTACGTCCTATTAAAAAATCCTGGATCCGTCCCTGTGTTGTACTGCTTTTGGGGCATATACATCAAAATTATAGAAAACGTTATCAGCCTTAACTCAGGACAAGGACCATTTTGTGTTAAAGGCGTCTTGGATTTTGTTTGATAGCTTCAGAAATACTAATTGTCTACTTTTTCTACTGGATAAAATAACTTATTTACTTTTCCAAATTTATTTAATGTGTAATTTTTATCCCCTCTCTAGCTTTTTATGGCCAAACATGTTGAAATAAATAAGGACGGTGTATGGAAAAAAATGTGCCAGTTATAATACACTGTCCACTATAGGGACTACAAGATATTTGTGTTCCCGGGCCTAATACATGTGTGCTCTAAAAAATAAGATGTGGTATGAATGCCAATGAGACACTCTCCACAAGAGAGCAAATGACACAGAAATTAACAGCTATAGGTCACAGTACGGCTTTCAACAATGAACAAAGCCCGTACCGCATAATCAGTTATAAATGGCCCCGAAATTCTTTTCTGTCATTCATATGTTTTTGCTTACTTTAAATATAGATTTTTGTGACCTTTGTCGAATTGTAAAATCTGCCTGAAGTGTAAAAGGTCGTTAGTTCAATATACTATAATTAAATCAGACTTTACTACAATTTATGATTGTTGCTTCTACGTTAAGAACGAGACGATGTTGTCTCCGGTTTCCGAATGTGTATATGGAAGGTTACCTATATATCCCTATAGACTGTTACGTACGTTTAAAATAAAACTCAGTACACTCGACTAAGAGCCATTTGTCTGTCCGTTTGTGTCCGTCAGTCATTATGACAACAAAAATATAGATGATATTTCGAACAGTAATCGTGCATTTTGTGCAGATGTTCATCTATTAAGTAAAATAAGTTGTTGTTAAAACATTGAAATACTTTTTCTTAAAGTCACTCTAAAGTTAAGGATAGGCGCCGAGAAAATTTTGAACATGCAGTCAACGTTGGTGCGTATGACAGTATAGATAATCATTCGTGCGTATTTTTATATTAAATTTGAGAAAAAAAACCAAAATCGTGAAGAAAAAAAAAACTTTTTTCCGTGGTAGAATTGAAACAAAAAGGTTTGTCAGAATCGGTTCCAGTGGCAATTTTTTTTTTTGTGAACTGGAAAACAAGTTTTGGAATTTTTATTTTTTTTTTGTTTGGTAGTTACGCGCCGATATTGTCGGCAAGTCTTTCATCTGTATACACGTATCATGACTTCCTGACTAAGCGTGACGAGCGTGTGATTGTAAAGGAGGCCGTGGGTACGAACCCTGACTGGATCAAAACAGAAACTTTCAGAAAAGTCCAGGTAGGCTGACATGTCTAGAGGCGGATAAAGGGTGCGCGAGCCTTCCCTATATGGATCGACTTTTGTGGTTATTTTATACTGCTATTATAATATAACAGGCAAAAATCAGATAGAATATATATTTAAAAGAGTCATATACTTTAGCTTCTTTTTGCATTTGCAATTTCAGGGGAAAGAAATGTAAGATACAAACCGTTCGTGAGACGGTTACTTGTAACAGTTTCTTGAGATCGAGTACAAACAATATTGTTTGATTTAAATACGAATAATATCCTCGTGAAATTTTAACGTCCAGTGACATATATTACATGCATGTCGGAAGAGGAAATTGAATGAAAAGAACCCTACTTTTTACAAGATATTGACACACTTAGTTAGAATTCCACGTGCTAATTCAAGGATTAACACTATTATACAATACAACTAAAAATTGTGATGACGAATTTCTCAAACTGTTCAAGAACAACCTAATTGAAATATAAATCTGTGAATTTACTCGATGAAGCAAAGAAAGTTAAACATAGATATGAATTTAAATAGGATTCGTTCTTGAGGTTTCTCTCATATTTTCAATATATATATGTATACATTGAATTTGCAACTTTCTATCTATCTGTATAAACCAACTATCGACAAGTGCGTACATTTTTGTGAAATATTTTTAAAATGAGCAAAATCAATAACAAAGAGTATATACTTACATTTTTCAAATTTTACTCTAGGAACATAACTAAATATATGTTTATTTCAACAAATCTTTAGCTGTAACTACTTAGATTTTGATAAATATCATTCTTTACACCAGAAATGTCACCCATAAAATAAGTGGTAGTAAAATTGTATAGTTTTACACGTATGCATTTAGTAATTAATGACTAGTATATCACTGTCAGACTCGAGACAAAAAAAAAAAACAGTTTATATTTGGTATCAGATATACTAGTATACGTGGCGTATTTAAGCTATACGAAATTTTAATTTTCCGGGTAAATTAATCAAACAAAAAGACGTATGTTTTAATGTGAATTTTCGAAAAATCGGGACGAATTTAGTTCATTTAAATTTGCTTAACTCGTGCAATGGGAAATATTTTTATACATGTTCCCGACGAAATTACATGGGCGATTCGGTCTTTTGATCTGACGATTCCTTTATATAGATTGATGTTTCCGTACAACTGCAGTTTCATTTATCTAGCATATTCAGTTCGCCTAAAAAATCAAACCAAAAAATTTGGTTCTTAAGTCAATTTAGTTCGGTTTATGGGTCGACAAAGATGGTGGGTTGAACATTTAACAGACACTTAACGAAGAGGTATGCAGACCTGTTTGGAAAAACATTCCCTAAACCAAATTCTTAGAATCAAGCATCACTTTTAAAATTTCTATATCAATATTTTCGACCTTTTCCCATGTGAACTTTTTGCCCAGTACTGTTGACAAATATAACAACTTTAACGGTATGGGTTTTACTAATTGTTGAAGGCCTAACGGTGACCTGTAGTTGTTCAGTAACTTCTATAATGGAGAGTTGTCTCATTGGCAATCATACAAGTAACACATTCTCTCATTTGCATATGTAACAGATCAACTTTCAACAAATGTAAACTGATAGCTGAATAAACTCTAAAATTTTAACATTTTCACGATCGTAATTTTTTCCATTTAATAAATCGCCACGATATAGTCTTTTTGCCCTAAGGCGGCTTTAAGCAAATACCAATCATCCATTTAATAAAAACATTTGTGTTTTAGATAAATACCGTTTTCTTAGGCGGTAATTGAAAAAAATATTTTCAACCTAAAAGATAAGATATATCGATTGGAATGATGTAAACAGTGAATACTTTTTGTTCCTTGTGCATTGGTCCCTTTATTGATAATAAAATAAAAATTAGATAAAACCAGCATTCTCGTTTTATTTTTTGCAAAATTACTTAGATGACGCTAGTTTTCATATCACTTATCAACCATCTTTCTTATCTATAGAGTTACTGCATGTGTACAAATTATTTTTTTTTAATTTGTATTTTTAACTGATATTTTTTCGCTGCATTTTAAAAATCTGGCATCATTAACTATAAATTACTAAATGTATTTGTAATTAATTTCTTTTAATTGTGAATATTTGTTGGAGGTACTTATCTGACTAAAATCGATACTTAAACGGGGATGCTGTTCTGCTTGAGTGATTTACCTTACAAAAAGGCGGACACTTTAAAGATTAAAAGGATTAAACATCAGTTTGATTTCGTTTAATGGGGGCGTGGGTAATTAGTTTGACACAGCTTAACCACATCTGAAACTAACTTGAATGACCGCAAGGAAATCTATTTGACTGGTATTAAAATAATTGGATTGAAATGCATTAAAAACAATTTTTGATTTTTGTCAATCGTTATCTAATGATAATCAATCTTTTTTAAATGTGGTTAATACCTTTTTGGCCGTTCAAGCCAAATTCGGGTTACTAGTGTAGTGAACAAAGGAAAAGACAAATTAAAGAAAACAATTATCTAAATAAATGACACAAAAGTAATGGGAAAGGTGATTTGGACTGACAAACAAATATTGCTTTCGTTTTAGCACAACCGATTTGTTCATAAGAAAATGAAAGTTAAAATTATACAATTAAGAGTAGGATAGATGAGATCCACAGTAATCTATTAAACTAACTGTTACAACCAATTAGCTATGGGCAATTATATTTTTTTGACAATTTTAGACACTCGTTTGTCTATACAAGACTATATATATAGCTAACCAGTGTCACCCAAATCAAAAGCAACAAAAAGATGAATCAAAACAAAGATGAAGAGCATCGAACACCAAACATTACAAAAGTTTGTTACACATCTGGTTAAACCAATCTACATAGGAGTAGAAAGAAATAGCATTTCAGATTATTGTTCAGACCTTTATCACGACGTTAATGAGTAAACATAAACCCCTATGTTCTATGATTTTAAAGATGATATTTGACTGGATATCTTAACTAGCTAACCTAATTCCCTTCTTGTCGTATATACTAGTCATAAACTAGTACGTTATGTATAACGCATTGTTAAAATAATTTGGACAAAAAAAAAAAAAACATGAATAAACTCATTACAGATACCAGGCTTAAAATTGTAGTCTACAAAAGACTCACCAGTGACGCTCGAATGCCCATAAAAAACTCCATCTTTAATCATATTTCAAATATCAGCTCTATTTGATGTGTAATTGTTACATCTTTATATGCTTTACATGTATTAATTAATACTTAGTTGAACAGTAGGTGAATGGGGTGAAATTTCAATGAGAAATAATAACACCCTCGACGCAATATTGCTTGAAATAACATTTCACGCATTGTTCGAAAAGTAGAAGAAGGAAAAAACATTGATGATATTGTAATTTTAAATTTCAGGTAGCAAAGATAGCAACGTCCAAAACGATTACGCGCTTATGGCACTGGTAATTGCTGTTTTCATGATATTAGTTATGGTTTTTGTTTGGATGATATTCTTGAAAATAAAGCAAAAAGGCTACACCAAGTCAGTTCTTGAACAACTATGTGGATATCCTGGGACGATTCGTACCGAAATACGATTTATAACATCAATGGAAGAAACAGATGTGTTCATCCATTTGCCGTCACAAGAACATCCACCTTGAGGACAAGGGAATTTTTCATGTATTTTTGTTATTTATTAATTTTAAATTAAGTATTTACTTATAATACTTTTAGAATGTATAGTAGTACATTGTGGAAATCAAATTTCCCTCTTGGTACAAAATAAACAGCTTATATTATATAGCACGTCTTTTGTAACATAAACATATAATAATTGAATTATAGAGGTCATACTAAGAGTGCAATAAATGTGATTACTTATTTGACAAAAGTTATAGAATTTCATTTTCATTTATCGTTAAAATATTTCATTTATTATTAAGATATAAACACCATTAATAGTACGGGACCGATATTATCAGAGAGAGGATGTGATGGGGTGTGGACGTTTTTTAAATTAAGACCTCAGCTTGGTTAGAATGAAAAAAAAAAAAAAAAAAAAATTGACCTAGACAGGATAAAAAATATCTATTCCTCAAAATACAGGAAAATATAACTTAAGAAATTTGATGTGAAACAAACTACATAAATATAGTTTTCACATGTTGTATCTTTATTAAACATTATCTTAGTTTTAATAGTTTGTGGGATAGTTCAATTGTTACCTTTCTAACAACATGGGGATGCAATTATTGTCAGGTAAATTGTCTGACAAACAATGATAATTATAGATAAAAAAAATTAAGAACTTATTAAAATGATTATATGATTTGTCGTTTACTAAGTGAAGTATAGTGTGTATACATTGGGTACGTCATGTTGGTAACTGGAGGATAGCTATCTCACTGGCAATCATACCACATCTACTTATTTGTTTATTCATGACGCATATGTGTGTGACAAAATAAGTGAATGTATTACTCATGTTAATGAATATATGTTATTTTTAAGTTTATATTTTGTGCCTATTTTTTTTTTTGGCATATTTGTATCTGTTAACGCATATTTAAATAAATATACACAATATAGACTTGATGCACGTAATTTTCAGATTTCACATTTAAGATTAGTGAAAAATTTTCCCTAAAGATTTGTTAAATTTGCATAGCTTAATGTGTTTAAAGAAGAAAATCGATTTTTTTTTCATATACATCTTTCATTTTTGTATATTTGTCACTCATCAGTAGACACCACCTGTATTCCTCTCGTTTCTGACAAAAGGTCCTCAATATATTTTATGTCTTAGAAAGGTACAATCGGCTTAAAGTAAAAATCATTTGGAATTTGCGTGTATATATCTGATAATGCTGTAATTGCTTCTAAGATTCGAAAAGGGAAATAACTGGTCTAAAACCGTCCGAATTTGATCGTTTCCCGATAAAATGATTTTTATCGGTTTTGCTTCAATTAGTCCTTTAATATGATAAATAGTTCAAGTATGCTACAATTGCATAAAAAAAATCTAGATTCCCAATATATACGAGGACCTCGTTTACAATGTTATTATGTTCAAGCCGTCTGTATATGTCACCTGTGGATGTATCAATTCCATGAGAATATTCATATGCTGATATAATATTTGCTGCTATTAAATAGCAGGAACTTTTGTAAACATTTACTAAGGAACTGTAAATCAGTTTGGAGAGTAAAAGAAAGGCGGAAGACATCAAAGGGATATTCGAACTCATAAGTCAGAAACGAATTGACAATGCCATGGCAAAAAAAAAAAAAAAAACGAAAACAACCACAAGACAAACATAGTCTTCAAAACACAACATAGAAAAAACCCTATAAAAAAAGGTGTGATCTCATTGCCTCCGGAAGTGTAAGAAGAGGTATTTCCCGCTTGTTGTAAGCAAAAGTAAAATAGATATAAACATTGATGAAAGTCCACTGAAAAGTGAACAACGTTAGTTCTTTTTTACTATGGCTGCTGGTTTAATATCCATGTGCAGTAAATGGGCTATTTCACAGATGTTGATCAAATTTTGTATACAACTAAGACTCGTTAAACTATAAATGAAAATCGAAAAATTAATGCCATTATCACTTTTATAATCTGAAATAAAACTAAATTTATTCTTTTAAAATAGATGCATATTTGTATAAAAAGCAATAAAAGCGGCAAAAACGTTCTTAAATTTGTGTTGATACCTGAATGTCTGTTTGATTGAAATAAAATATTCATTGTTCACTGACTTCTTTTATGGTGTATTGAACAATCTTGTACCTATATGGCGATAAAACACGCAAAACAAAATATTTTTCACGGCTTACAATGCGATAAAGTTACTCTTTTATGGTATCGTTTAAACGAATTTGGTGACATTATTATTTTACATCATTTAAACGGGAACTTGTGTATTAACAATATATCAATTTTAAAGAAAAAAATTATACACAGGTAATTGGAGATTTGATGATTTCAAGACAAAATTAAGTTCATTTTTTGCAGATTTGATGTGCTTTCCATACAAATGTGCATCTATTTTGAAAGAATTAATTTAGTAATAAATCAGACAATAACTTGATAAATGCATTTTGTTTTCGATTTTCAGTGTAAAGTCATCGAGCCAAAATTGTGTGCAAATTTTACAAAAATCTGTGACATAGCCCATTTACTGTAACTTGACCTTACAGAAGAACAATTATAATTATGACAAATTTACAACAAATAAATACATCAAATAAGTCAAACGTTAGCGGAAAATAGTTGAATAATCAACAAATAATCATAAGTATGAAAAGGATGTTTTTTGTGACTGGAACTTATAGCATATATTTGTAACAATTACAGGAAAAAGAACAGTTTATTACTGAAATTAACAATGAAAACGTAGCTATTGGCAAACACCATCGGTAAGTATTGGATTAAATGACATTTCAGTTTAAATATCCGTTTTACTTTTGGTTAATTTCATCTATTTAAATCAATAAAATATGGAATTTAGACACATGCATTTCTAGATACGTTATTCAACAAAGTTTAGTTCAATTGTTCTCATCGAGACGAGCACAAGAGGCCACATAGAAATATGCTTGATTCAAGACGTTTCGAGTAAAAAAATACACGATTGTTTTTGAATTTCATGTGATTAAGGTATAATTTTCCGATCAGTTTGGTTGATGTCTGGAACTGTCATGTCATTAACTACTAGTAGTCCTTTCTTGATTTTTTTCGATCATTGTCATTTTGCTTAGTTTCGTCTGTTACCTATTCTAACATCGGAATCGGACTTCTTTCAAACTGAGTTTCACTGTCCGTATTGCTGTGTGTTTGTTTATACAACATTAGGTAAAGGTGTAGAGGAGGGTTGAGATCGCACAAATTATGTTTAACCTCGAATTTTTGCGCCTGTCCCAAGTAAGGAACCTCTAGCCGCCTTTGTTTGTTTTGTGTGTTTGTTATTTAATGTTGGTTCATTTGTATGTTTCGGAGTTTAGTGTTGCGTCCATTTTGCTTAACAAGTATACATTATTACTAACGAGCCAGCTGTATCCCGCCTCCGGGTTTGGGATTTTCTCGCTGTGTTGAAAACCTTTGGTGGCCTTGGACTATTGTCTGCTCTTTGGTCGGGTAGTTGTCTCTTTAATACATTAAGCGTTTCCATCATCTATTCAATATAAAAGTTAAAACCTTGTTTTGTTGCTTTGCACTCACTGCCAAAGGAATATATACATATATTTGTACATATATTAATATTGCCAATATGCCCCGAATAAAAGGAAAAGGTATTGTGTTCTATTATCTTATTTTGCCCCTTGCATTATCCGCCATTTCGTTTATTTTAAATATTGTTTGAAGATTATACAATTTCAATAGGCAAATTAAAAAGGAATATAGCAGAATAATGGAAACTTTAAAGTTTGATGTAAGACAATATCAAAATTTTATTACACATTTGCCTATTTATTTGGAACTTTATTTTACAGTTATACAAGTGGGAGTATTGACAAGCCGTAGAACCTGGTACATTTAAAAAAAAAGTGTTCATGTGTGTGTCAATTAACAATTATTTTTTAAAACTTTTCTCGATACATATGTTTCACAATATACTATTAAAACAATTGAACTACGGATGCAGTGCCCTTGCATTGAATTCATTAACTTCTCGCTTCCATAGTCACCCGAATTAAAAGCATTTCTCTACTGAATCAATTATTATAAATAAGACAACATTATAATATAGATTGGGTTGTTCGCAGTTAATTTTCGTTTCTCTTGCAAACAGCATTATAATCTTATATAATTTAATAAAACTACTAGTATTTTAATTGACATTTGCAGAGTTTTAACTCTAAATGACCAATGTATTCATAAATATGACAATAAAACGTCAAAAATATGTTATAGTAACTGGGAGCTCTTCGGCGAACTGACAGCCCCACAATTTCTTTATAAAGTATAACTTAAACCCTACCCTTTAAACCAAAAATAATATCACGTGTATATATTACCCATGTACATATATCTAATTAAAAAAATAATGTGAACCAATTTTACAACTGCTCTTACCAGTTTTGAACATATAAATGGTATTACTATAACAAAAAAAGTTCAAACGAAAACGAAATATATATAAAGAATACTTTCTGATCTCAAAATAAAAAAACATGATTTTTGATATCTGCCATACTTAGAACTTGTAAATACATGAAATATGGTATTTCATCTGACAAGTCAACTTATATGTATCATAATTGCTTCTTTCCTATTACTTAGGCGTATTTTTATCTTGTTTACCTCAAACCTATATTCCCTATTTTTTTTTCAAATTTTCTAATCATATCCCTATTTACATTAATTGTAAATAATTTTATTTAGTAGGAGGAAGCATGATTATCCATAGAATCATTTTTGTTACTCAAGGTAAGAGTTTTTCTCGATAGAAACAAATTGTTCATTTTTATAAATATATCGGCAAAATGTTTTGAGAAAACAGAACAATCCCTTCTACACACGAAAATAATAGGTTTGATAATGAAATCTTATTCACAACGAAAACTTCGCCATACCAAATATCAAAAATGTTTGAAGGAAGAAACAAGAAAAAGATTTAAAAACTTCTCAATAATCGCGTTTACTGAAACTTATATACAGTAATAACACGTCATAAGAATACTAAAACATTGCTTTTATCATGTTTATGTTAACATCAATCGCGTCTTTCCATCGCCGTAACGGGTAAATTAAGATATTGATAGCCAAATACTTATTTTCAAGATACATATCCATGAATACTTTCTAATTTCAAAAAAATATTTTTGACGAAAAGTCTACAAAGTATTTACTTTATGTAACATAATAATCTGTTATGTTAAAGACTTGAACAAGAACTACATGTTTATTTTGTAACCTTGATTATGCAAGCGTATCGGTGTCACGAAATTGATTTACCATAGTTCAACTATTGTTTCCTTCATTTCCCATGTTTTTTTTCTTTTTTTCAAGTGTTCTGTCTGCTCTGTACTTACACAAATGCAGACACTTTGTACATAACAGAGGGATTTAACACGACATTAATATGTCCATTCAAATCCACAACTCACAAAGCACAATGGCTTGGACCAAAATCTCTAACAGCTTACAGTGACGGGTCGTATCTAAAGAATACACTGACTAACTATGAAAAACTACGTATCATGGGAAACTACGGAATTGGAGAATACAACTTGAAAATCAACAACTTTTCACCTGATGATGAAGGACACTACCGTTGTAATACCATTAATGGTTCCACAGTCGTACACATCGACTATTATTTAGAAATTTACAGTAAATCTATAATTTATAATTTATTACTTTATATTTCCTAAGATTTATAATTTTGGTATATTACCATTTCAATTGACATTGGAAACGGCAGCCATGTTGTTGATTTGTTACATTGTACATGGCATACTAACCTGGGTTATTCAATCACTTAATCGAGTGAGGGGATATTGTTCTGTTGTTCGATGCACGTGAGATAAAAAGTGGCAGAGGTTATCATGGGAACAACAAATAAGTCAAAGTCAAACATCCAACACAATGGACGAAAACAGAAAGGACAAAGAGGTACCAAATTCTAGAACACACTACTACACAGAAAACTAAAACCTAAGCAAAACGAACCCGACCAAAAAAACTTGGATGATCGTGGATGATCGTAGGTGATCTTGGAAAGGTCAACAGATCCTACTCCACTGGTGATACCCGTCGTGTTACTTTTGGTCATAGCAGATGATTATATGCATCATATAATGGCAGATTGGTAAATGTCTCTTGTCAAGCCTTGCGCCATCGCCAGTTCAAAGACTATCTGCACAAAAAAATTATCTAACCCTAAATTTACCGAATGAGAAACTTTGAAAAGACATTTTAGAACAGAAAAGGTCCCAATACAACACTGAAAATGAAGCAAAAGCAATAAGAACCCCGTTAAAACTAGTCGGTTCGCATGTGCGCCCGAATATTAGATCCTGCTGCTATGGTGGCTGATGTGGTGTTGCAAATAAAGTAAAAATGTGTTGTTGAGTCTCATTTGGCGATGTCACAATCAAAGAGTACAGGCAAGTGGCAAATAGGCGTATTTGCGCTAGCCGAAAGAGAAACATCATAGTTTTTATATTCATGATTCTGTTCGGTTCAATACTACCATAGAAACATACTACAAAAGATAGTTTTGCTAGATGCTTAATCTTTAGAATATTCAATTGCTAGACAATTTGAAACAAAACCCGAACTAGTCTTGTTCTTGAAATTTTATACAATTTACATTTCCATAAATATTCTTTACAGTAGATTCAATATACTACAGGGAAATTAGTAACAAATTTTGTCACGATTTAATTGAATGATTGGTTGTTGTCTGCTTAACGCCCAGTAGCAAATATTTCATGCATATTCAGGAAAAGAACAAATCAACAATTAATACAATCGACAGGTTCTCCAATGTGGGTCAACCGGGATGAAGGGCGGGGAAAATCGGCGGTCACTGGATAATAAGGGT
The DNA here is from genome assembly GCA_017311375.1 of Mytilus coruscus. Taxonomy (NCBI): domain Eukaryota; kingdom Metazoa; phylum Mollusca; class Bivalvia; order Mytilida; family Mytilidae; genus Mytilus; species Mytilus coruscus. Next base: position 16,765,188 of record CM029598.1, read on the forward strand.
ATGCTGGTTAGGGAGATGAGCGTTGTTGGAAGAGTCCTTTAACGGACATAGAGCGTGTAAATCTCTACACGGTGTACTATATGAAACGTCCAATTCCGACATCCCGAACAGCAAAATGGACGCCCCAATTTATCAAGGGTTTAACTGCAAGACAAGAAGAGTCCAGAGATTGCTACATTTCTATATTCCAGTCAACCCTTCAATCGTATAAATCGGGTAAATAATTTACAAATATGGCGGCATCAAAATTATAATGAACTAAATACCGCCAAGGAAAGTTGTAATTTGACTGAATTACTTATTGTTTTATGAAATAACTTTATAATAAGAATTGATTCATAAAGAAGTCAATAACTAATTTCTTGAAAGTAAATTAAAATACTTCTCTTTTTCTAAATCAGGGTCACCAAGAAATATATCAGTGATAAACACTTCGTCGGATGGACTATTAGAAGTAAACGAGGGTCAAATTAGCCTGCTAACCTGTACTGTTGAGAGCGGTAACCCTGCAGAAGATTGGATTTGGGTACATAATAACTCAATACTGCTTGTTTGAGGACCTAAATTTCTTGTGTATGAATTTGTTTCTGTGGTGGCCGACCATTTACAATTCTATCTTTGCTTAGCTAATAACAGTTACACGGAAGATACAGTTGAATACCAAGTCCAACTTTACGTGAAAGGTAAAATCACATTGTGTTCAGAGAACATACTTACAGTGTTGGCTTTTACAATCATGTGTACGACATTCCAAAAATAAGACGTGAGCTTAAGCCTGCATTTTCCGCTTGTGTAAGAGCCGGCTAAATTTACTTTATGTTTTAGTAAAAAGATGTTTGAGCTATATTTTCCGAAATGTGTCATGTCATTGCGTATTTTACTGCACCTTCGTGTGTACACAACAATCCTTTCATAAATAGAACTGAAAACAATATTTTCAATTGAATGGTTGTATTGTGTGTCTACAGCGCGGTTTGTGTTTTTGGCGAATTCGTCTATAGTCTGCTCTTTCTTCGAAATGAAGAAAAATAACAAGTATTTTTATACTAGTTAGTGTATCTAGTATCAGATGATGATGACGAATGGTTGCTTAACGTCCAGTGGCAAATTAATATGCACATTCAGGACGAGAACATGTTAATGTTATATGAATATTAACCCTGCTTCGTACTAGACCGACACGCTGAGCCGGATTTGTAACGTGCTAGTTAACAAGGTAACAGTCCGCAGGAAGATAGCCACCTTTACCGGACACATTATTCTGACTCCGAGACTACCAGTCTTTGCTCTTACTCCTAATTGGCGCGTGCTTAGCGGAGAAGCAGCAAATACCAATGTTAACGTCTTTGGTTTTACCAAGCCGGGGTTCGAACCCACGACCTCCTGCACTCGAGCGAACACGCTACCACGAGACCACCGAGGCTAGTATCAAAGACATTCCTACAATGTATTAGTACATTAATTAATTTCCTAGTCTTTCTTGTTAAATTTCTTTTCTTTCAAGATAATTTACTAGTCATTACAGTAAATTTATACTGAGTTTGTTACTATTACACTGCCAGTATAGTAATTACTTGTTACGTAATCTCTCGGTTTTTCGTTCAGTGCATGGACACAGGATATCAGTACATTTATGCCTCCCCTTTAATCATACGTACATGTTCACAAAAAGACATCATATTAAATAATAAATGTATACTTTAAAGTAGATTGATAGAATGAAAAGAAACACATAGTTAATTAATATACTTAAGAGATATTCAAACTCAAAGTCAAAAACAAACTCACAACGCCATGGCAAAAAAAAAAAAAAAAAACGATAAAAGACACACAACGGTCCACAAAACACAACATAGAAAACCAAAGTGACTGTGCAACTCCAACACCAACCATACCGACAATTGTTATCTTAAATAAAATGCAAAACACTTTTTATCTATAATTCATCACATTTTGAAAAAAAAAAAATGATTTCTGGAAAAAAGAAAACTAGAGGATTATGCTCGTGGCAAATATGATTGATCAATTATTAAGCTGAATTATCCGAATATCATATGTAGCAGGGTATTTTCAAAAGCTATTTACTTTTTAAGATATGGACGAATATGTTGTTGGAAGATGCTACACTTTACAACTTCACCTACAAAATCTTGTTGATAATACAACCTGTATGAAAAGATATAGTCGTATAAATAATCTTATAGTCCCGAAATTTCGTGTTATATTTGCCACGTTATTAAACAAACAACAATCAACAAATATAAACTATAATTAAAATTTAGGTAAACTGCAAATTCATATAAATATACAAATTTATTTTCGGTTTATATAATTTCTATAGAGATACCATATGCAAATAATCAACCTGTCGGTTCCCCTGTAAATGAATCAGCTAAAGGGAAAGACATTATTTTGAAATGTGAATATAAAACTAACTTCAAACCGTATAAAATGATATGGATTTTAATAATGACACTATTCTGAGTGAATCTTCTGATGAAATTCCGTTTAATGGGATTTTACACCTAACAAATTTAAGCAGAAAAAACACTCGAACTTACCAATGTAACGTTTACAACACAGTAGGGATCGGGAATGCTGAAGTAGAAGTACTTGTAACATGTGAGTATTTTATTTATATTATTCTAAGGAATTTTTCATCGAAAGACAACACTATAAAAAAAAAAATAAATTGAAACGTATAAAATTGATCATGCCAGTTGCACATAAATAAATTTATACATAGGGTTTAAAAGACGAGAAAGAGCGGGTTAACAGACGAAAAAGTGCTTACCGTACTGCACTGGTTACCGGAATTTTTGATACACCAAACCAGGCACTTTATATCTGAGAAACAGGCTGTATATGCCCTCAATTTTAGAATTCATTCGTACATTTGTGTATTATTGAAAATTATCAGTAAATTATGTGTTCTACAAGGATCACCAGTCCTTCACATTTCATCTGATATCTTAATTACTAAAATATATGCTACATAGTGTTAGATTTACATCTGTGCGTAGGAACTATTTTGTTTTAAATATGTACTACTTTCCAGTATGTTCTTTTTTGACCGGGCCCGATTAGCAGGTGTAACATCTAACAAAGTCTATCCAAATTATTTTTGCAAAGAATTCCACTCAAGCCGGTGCTAGGGGCCGTCTTAAACTTGCAGTGAGGTGAGAGTTTATTTGCTCTGTGTTGAAGGTCTCACTGTGACTTTGAGATGAAGAACTGCAATAAAAGCGCTGTTCCTTTGCTTTTTGTGTGTTTTTTGCTGTGCATGTACTGATTTTGTGTCATGGATGGACACCCCATATCCTTTGTTTTTCTATTATACCAATGTAAATATTTCATAGACGGACAAGGTGGATTCCTATATACCCCCAAACTTTGTTTTGCTGAGGGTATAATAACACCAGCGATAAAGGGAATGTCAGGATTGTGTTTAATTCTAATACACTTACATTAATTAATTAACTGATACATTAGAATAATTATAATTACCTGTTTATAAAATAGTCAAATGGTTAAAACCGTCAACACGTCAACAATTTCAGATGACCGCTCAAGAATCTTACTGTGTTAGAACTTTTGAAAATAAGAAACAAACACAAAAGTGTGTCCATGCATAGCCTATCTCTTATTTTCTCGTTTTTGTATTAACTAACATAATAAGTTGTTTTCGATATTATCATGATTAGTACGTAACAGTTAATCTTATGAAAGGTTCATACAACCCACTATGAATTAATCCTCCAATGTAATTTTGTTCCTAAGCGAAGAAAAGAGTTAGCTTGTTTTAAATATTCAGAAAATAGAATTTTCATTTCTTTTCTGTCTGAAAACATTTTGCTCCAATGAGATAAAAAGAATCTTTTTCTTGAGTGCAAGATGCCAAATAATTTTGTTTGAAACCTCAATAATATCAATAATAAACAATGAGAAACTCAATAAATGCAATTCTATCTTACTTCAGATAAGCCCGATCTTGCTTCAAATGATCCATTCGTTTTTTTGACACTGAAATCAGAAAAAACCAGCACATATTTCAATTAAGATTAGAAGTTTTGAAAACCTACTGCTTCATAGACTTTATCAAGTGAGGACAGTCTTCAAGTTGGCTTATTGAGTGTAAGAACAACACAATGTGACATGTTTTTCATTGAGGGGAAGATAGTTCCAAGTACTAATCATCACTTTGGAAAATATGGAATAAGTGTGAGAAATAGAGTTGGAAGTATTAATGCAGATATAATGCTTACTTTTACAGGTATACTTACTTAGTGGTCATAACATGTAACAAAAAAGAAACCAAAAAAAAAAAAGAAAAAAACAAAACAAAACAAAACAAACCCAAATATTAATATTACATTTTATGAAGAAAATTAGGCGTTATTTGCTTAAATCAGGCTGTTAGTTTTCTCTGTTGTTCTGTTGTAATGTTTGAAATTTGATCTGGCTAGGTGTACATTGTATTTTACTCAACAGTTTGTTTAAACATACAAACAAATCGACTGAATAACAAACTATAACAATTTATCTAAATCCTGTATAAGTTTGTTGTGGTGCTTCAAATTTTTCCTGGACAGGTAAACATAGGGTTTTACTAAACAGTTTGTGTTTTGATCATTGTTGAAAACCGTATGGTTTCCTATTGTTATACTCATTCGGATTGTTTTGGTATTGTGATGGATTGTTGTCTCAGTTGCAAGTAACCACGTGTCCTTACTCCTATATAGTTTTCTTTCTATTCACAGACATCCGGGTATTGGCATCACCAAGGAGATACAATTGCAGCACAGGAAATTCAACATCCATTAATTGCTTTGTCAATACGAATTTATACACCGAATGGTCTTGTGTTTTGAAGCACTTTTACAATGATGAATTCATAAGGTCTTTGACATGCATTGTAAAAGATGGCGTCTCTCGCTTACGTTTCGAATTTTGTAACTACGTGGATACTGGCATTTATAAATGTATTTTGGAAACACCAACATGAAACTTTTCTTCTAATGCAGATCTGCCAGTTCAAGGGGACAAAGTTATAATTAGTAAACACAAATGTTTAAAAGTTTTGTTTATGAATTCGCAACAATATATAACGCTTTAAATTATCTAGCATGCCTTTTAAGAATGATTTCATGTGCAAGATTATATTCACTACGTAAAAAATCCTAGAAAAGTAACACATTGACAGTGTTAATCTTTTGTAAGTCTGGTTTGATAAGGTGTTATGTCTTATCGTTTGTGGTTTGAATTTTTTTTTCTCTATATGCATGTAAAAGTTAAGATAATTAATCAGCTATTTTATTTATATGATTTTTAGTTTAAGGTAACAAGAGCTCAATTATTCGTAATGCATTTTTCCATAGGGTACCAGTGGTGTTCCGTATTTTATTTCTCAAACACTACACAAACTAGGAAAAAACAGTTCCTGTTACTAGAAAAGCTACATAGAACTTTGAAGAAAGGCTTATAATGAAATCATTTCTTGAAAAAATACGTTTTTGAAACAGACTATACTTTTTCCAAATTTCGAATATATAAAAATATTACTACTTTGGCATGAAAAACTATTCTTTTACTTCAATGACCATTTAATGCCCAGTTTAATTTTTTTACTTTGCAATTCAACTCAATCATTGGTGTTTGCTTAGGTGCTCTTTTTGCTAATTTTCACCAAATTTGCTTTTTGCTAGAATAGCAACTGAGTCACGATCATTATGTTTAAAAACTCCAAATTCAAGATATATACATGTTTTTCCCAATAGAAACAGTAGATATCACAAAAACGTTCTATTCTCTTCATACTGTGTCGACATTCGACCCCACCCTAGTTTCATATATGGAAATCAATACAAATAGGAAACAGACTATAGCTTGAATGCACACTGATGAAAAGTCCGTTTGGCCCCATAAATTACTGTTTCGCATTTTTCCAAGCTAATTAGTTTTATACAAGATAAAAAAAATATCTTGTATGATTTTAGTGAGTTCAAATAACAGAGTATAATATATCACATATGCATTGATTTGTTTTCATATTATAAAGACCATTCTGGTGCTTATAGTCAGTATTCTTTATTTATAAAGGCAACTCTATAAAGATAAAAAAAAAAACAAGAAAAAGCAAAAAAAAAAAAAACAAACAAACAAAGATCAACTCCTCAAGTCCCTCCGACCCTCCCCCAAAATATATATATAAGAAAACATATCAAAAGATAAGTAAGAACTAATATTCATATTTTTATACTTTCGTGGCCACCCATAGTATTGACAAGCGTAGTTGAAAGACATAGTTAAAGCATTGTGATATCAACGTATTTTGTATCATATTCTCCGGTTAAGAATATATCTTGGTTTTTCAATAAAAGAAAAAAAGAAAGCCAAATTGAATCAAACTCTACGATATATCAAATCTTATCATCTAAGTCAGCTGCTCATATTACAATTTACGATAAAAAGGTTCATATAAATTGTATAAGAACAGATCTGAAATTACTCGACTCTAAAAGTGTCAAAAAGGGTTGGTTCGTATGTCTCATAAGCAACATATTTGGAAGCAAGGAAACGATATTTAATACAACATACACTTCTACGTTTAAAACATGTTTGAGAGAGTCACTAATGCCAACTGATGGTCACACAGAAACTATATAACATAGCAGTGTGTATCCAGTGAATTATTCTAATCTAAATGATGAAGGTTAGTTTTTTTTATTCACATTTTATTATCAAATTAAATGATCGAATGAATTGATATAAGAATAAAAATCGTTTGTTTACTGACTTAAAAAATTATACAATGAGAAACATAAAATTTAAACCTATGTCACAATATAAAGAATGAAATACAAACACAGATACACTCCGTTTGTTGTTTGTTCAGACCATTCACGAAAGATAAGATAAATTTAGGAAAAAGCTAAAAAGCTATATAAAATTAAAACTTTACATGCATTATACATCTGCTAAACTTTATATCAACAATTATATTCTTTCAGTCATTGACGCAGCAAAAAATAATTCAACTATCATATTTTTGATAGTTGGATTGACTCTATTGGTTATCTTGACGTTAGCTGGTGCAATGTGGCAGTACAAAGCATTTCTGAAAGGTATATGTACGTTCAAATATTTTCAGATGTGCAAGCGTTTGTGTTTGTATAGTATATGTATCTATGAATGAATAAGAAGGAAGCGAAAGAAGTAGTAAGAGAGACGTTTGACTGTTAAATTATATTCGATGAAATATAATATGATTTTGTTCTTTATAGTCTCCGTTTAGTAGAATAACAAACATGATAATAACAAAAATGCCAATCTAGCCTATTTGGTCGAGTGATCTAATTCACTGGGTACAGGCGGCGTTGATAATGAAACCACAACAGATAGAGTTCGAATTCAAATTGTGCTTCGGGAACAATATCAATTTGCAATTGTGAACATGCAAGTCTTGCACTGTTAAGCTAAAAGACGAAAACCTACATATCAAAAGAACTGACCTGGTGGAGAAAGCAAGTGCTCCAGACGAGTAAAGACGCATCAAAGATACCAGGCTCATGAATACCAGTGTTATAATTTGAGAACAGTTCCTGATCCTTAGTGACACCTGTCGTGTTACTCATGCTTATATATGATTAGTAGTTATAAACAGAGGTTAGGCATCATACAATAGTAGTTTTACCTTTCATCACACATTTTCCCTAGTTATACATAATATTAAAAAACGTGATCGATAGAAACAACAACAACTGCACCCGTTGGACAAGGCCGCAATATCGAAACACCAGGACAATACTTTATTATTTTAATATTTTCTAGTAAACATTTTTAAAATTTTTTTATATAATTTATTTATCATTTTGCGTTTTTACAGGGACGATAACGATTCAAAATGAAATACAAATAAGGTAAGTTAAAAAGAATACAAGTAGGAAAACACATGTTTACCAATAAACAGTAAATACTATGAAAAAAGCATGAAATAGAGATTGATTTTTCATAAAAAAATGGACTTCGGACTTTCGGATAGTCTTTTACAACAACAAGTAGTTACAACGTCATATAAACATCACTTATTGATATTATTATTATTATTAATATCAACAAATTTTGTTATAATGCTAATACGACTTAATAAAAACATCAAGACAACTTCTGAATTTTTGATAGGGAAGATTATCGCCCGGAAATAAAATAAACACAACGTTTTGAAACTGAAATTGAATGCAAATGACTAAAAAGGAATATAACAACACATGTTTAAATTGGACTCAAGCACTCTCGTCAATCAATGCCCAAATGAGAGGCGAAACATACCAAAGGGACATTTAAACTCATAAGACGAAAACAAACTGACAATGACAAGGCAAAATACGAAAAACAACAAAAAGGCAAATAGTACACAAAACACAACAAAGAAAACTAAACAATCAAAAAGTCTTTTTCGAGGGGAAAGATGAACCACGAATTTAAATGTTCAGGAATTTAAGTTTTGATATAGGCTTGTATACAGATTTTGGCAAGACTAGAAATCAAATATCCTCAATCCACAGTACTATACTTCAACCAGACAGGTAATAATATCAATGGATTTGTTTGTTTTTTTTATTTCAGTGGCAATCATACCACATTCTCTTTTTTGTTTTTATAATTGACCTTTCATCACTTTAAGCTAAATCATGGCGGCCAGTTTTTATTGGTGGAAGAAGCTGGGGTATCCGGTGAGAATCAACGACCTTTGGACAAAACAATTATAATGCCTATAGAAAAACATTATAAGTAAGTAAAAAATATTTTTGAAGCAAAACATCATACAATTGTGAACTTTCCTTTTTTATGTATCAAAATTCCATCAGCGCCTAATATTTTTAAAATCATGAACAGTACTTGATACTCGAAAATATTAGGCACTGACGTCATGTATCAGTGCAGCAACGTCATGTGCTCAAGTCCATCCGCGTCAATTTATCAATGAAATGCACGCGACTTCATTCATACAACCGAACAACTATCCAAACGTTTTGTACGCGTAAAAGAAGTTTTTCTTACTATTTCATTTTACTTCATATTCTCAACCAAAACAACATACAGTTAAGACAAATTGCCGATAAAAAGAATAATGGCATTTTATTTTTTGATACTGACTTCCTCGGGCCCGCTTGATATTCTTGCTGATAAAGTCAGTATCAAAAACAAAAATGCCATTATTCTATATATATCTCCCAGATGATAAAATATTTCAGATATAAGAAGATGTGGTATGAGTGCCAATGAGACAACTCTCCATCCAAGTCAAAACTTATAAAAGTAAACCATTATAGGTCAAAGTACAGCCTTCAACATGGAGCCTTGGCTCACACCGAACAGTAAGCTATAAAGGGCCCCAAAAATTACTAGTGTAAAACCATTCAAACAGAAAAACCAACGGTCTAATCTATATAAAAAACGAGAAACACTTATGAACCACATCAACAAACGACAACTACTGAACATCAGATTCCTGACTTAGGACAGGTGCAAACAAATGCAGCGGGTTTAAACGTTTTAATGGTACCAAACCTTCACCCTTTTTCTGAAACAATAGTGTAACATCACAACATAGAAAGACACACTATAAAATATCAACTGAAATAGCTTAACTCAATCAAAGGACATATTATCACCAGTGAACATACACTGAACAAATAAATTTGACCTATGATACAATGTAAATACAAAATAAATAAACTAAGGAAAGAATAATAAAAGTAACATGTTATATCGGTATGAAATGTTAAACAATTTAAGAAAACAATATGCTCGAACAAAATATCAGCCATTTGCAATAACTTTAAACACAGGTAAATGAAAATAATTTTGTTGTTAGGTATACGTGTACAGTTCCAATAGAGAAAGGAAATTTTTACAAAATAAATCATTCTGATGTTCATAGTACGAAGTGAAAATTTATAGTAGTACCAAACACTGTTAAAAAAAGCTGGTATATAGACCAGATATAATCCTGAATAACATTAAATAACAAAAAAGCATTACAATTAGTATCAACAGGTAAAAAAAACAAGAAAGTACGATTTGAGAGTACTCGCAGTTACTGACAGCTAGTTAAAAGCCAAAACAATTAATAATACAAAATCATGCATCAGAGACTAAAATCAACTAAAACACATCCCAGGGATTTAGTATTTTAACGTTATGAACAGTCAAAGGAGACATGACTTGTGCAATGCCAAAAATAAACGTTTCGACAGACCGTAGGATAGTTAGGAGTTTAACCTCTTTATAGATCAAAATGAACGTGGGTGTGTCTTTATACATCCCGTTTGAAAAGAATACAAATATAGTTATGTTTTAATTTGCTGATGACAAAATCGATATTAGTGCCAATGTAAACTATCTTCAAAGATCTAATTACAACATTGGTAAGATAACCTATATTAATAAGTTTATTTAAAGGTTCGATGAGTTTACACGGACCACATAGTGATTTCCACGCTTTAAGTACAATATTACCGTAAAATTTAGGATTTGAAATACCGTTTTTAATCAGTTTTATACAGGTACAGCCAAATTTACTAATCAAATCTTTGTAACTATGAAAGAACTTAGCTTAAGTTTTACGTAATTTATGGTAACGAAATCCCTGACTTAATAATTTACCAGTGATGCATTGATTACGTTGTATTTCATATCATGATTCTTTGATAGGGGTTCACTGCTGACAAAGAAGCTATTAAACACAGAGTTCCAAGTGATGACAAAAAATCCCTCCCTTCGAAACGTTTACGGACGACATCCCGATTGGTTTGACCGTTATGGAATATCTGTTTCACAGATGGCGACGGATATATGTTCCAATTGTCGTTTCCACAATCTCGTCCACTTTTCCTCGAAAGTGACCATCCGAATTATACTAATATGTACTTACATGATCAACACGATGGGTGCAACATGTGGAGCAGCATCTGCTTACCTTTCCGGGTCACCCTAGGTCACCCCTGGCTTTTTGGTCGGTTCGTGTTGCTAGGTCTTTAATATTTTGTGTTGTGTTTTGAAGACTGCTGTTAGTATTTTGGTCGTTGTTCGTTTTTTTGCCATGGCGTTGTCAGTTCGTTAAATATCTCTTCGGTATCTTCTGTCTCTTTTTTTCAGAAATAAATTTATTGGAATGTTTTTATCAAATATTTTAAAAGAATTATACATTGATTGATATTGTTTACTTGACTATCTTAACCCTTTTTTTTTTATAAAAGGAACTGTGGTTATACATCAGTGCGACATCAACCTAACGACACAACACAAAAAAGGACATCAAGAAAATCAACAACCGAATTTCAACCATAGGATTATGTCAGACTCAAATAGCCCCTAATCAAAATAAACAAAGATTGGGTTTATAAAAGACTCCGGACGATTGTTCATCAATAGCAACTTCTCCAATTGACAACCAACATGGACAGCAGAAAATGGTTGACTTCGGACAGACAAATGAACAAAGATTTGGTTTTGAAGTTTGGCTGTACCTGTAGAAAACTTATCACAAACGGGATAGCATATCCCAATTTTTACAATGTTGTTGTTTTCCGAGCAAGTAAATTTAGATACGATTCGGGTAAACTTATCAATAATTTAAATAAAATTATTTTAAAAGGTCTAAAAATGCAACACTGCAATCAGATCTTTAATTATAATTTTATCTCTATAAATATTGATTTTTTTATCAATAAATTAAAACAAAACTAAATATTATTGTTATAAATATTATGTACTTTCACGGTCCTACAATCTGTCAATACTTATAGTTTAGCATTTCAAAAGGTCATGATTTTCTCTGAAGATTAATGACGTATCTACACATTGGATTTTGTTAACCTCTTCGTCATGTGGTCGCTGATGGAAAATTAATTCAAAATGGACGTGTATACCTTACAGAGATGCAATAAGATCAGACATTCCATCTAGCAGAAAACCAAAATTTGAGTCTCAAAATTTAGAAAACATTTGTCTGGAAGTCCATATCAACACCAATAAAACTGTGACGTTCTGTATATACAAACCACCCCTTGTAACTGACAACGATTTTATAAATAACATAGACAAGTGTATTTTTAAATATGATAATTATATTGTTTTGGGTGATCTGAAGTTTGATATGCTAAATCATAATAAATGTCAATCTTAACATAATATAATATTTTACATTTATCTTACATTTAGTAGGGTGCCCAGCCAACGAATTTAATCGATTTGGGTTAACGGAATAACACACGGCTGTATTTTATATCATTGGAAAGAGGAGAACAAGCCTAGTCGAAATATTGATGTCGTCGTTGTCTACAGTGGTCACGATTTTTTTAAATTGGGTCAAAGGTCAAAGCTAAAATTTCAGGGAAAACACAGTCATGTTTAAACAGCTGGCCGCCCCTACATATATGCGTTTATAGCAAAATAAGTTCAAATAATTCAATGGATTATAACTATAGTTTCTATATTTAGGACTATATTTCTGTTGCCAAGTATGGTTCGAGATTGACATTTATACTTATAGGGTGCACATTTACAATTTTCATTCAGCTGCTAAATAATAGTGACCTTGACCTATCAAAATTTCCAAATTCGGAATTTTTACATAAAATTCGATATAAGTGATCTCTAAAGATGTTTTTTTAGATATTAACATTTATTAGTTGCCCTCCCAAAATGTTATTTTTCCCGTCTTTTGATAGTAGGTGTTCGAAAATGATTTTCTGGGTAAGTATCCAATTTTCTTTTGGTGAGTGTGAAAACACATCAAATTATACTTAGTTCCAAAACTGGTGTAAAATTAATGCAATATGGATTGAATTAGCAGGTCTGAGTATATCTTTGCTTTATAGAAATAAGAACTACTGCAAACGGTGAAAAAAGGGGGAGGGCTGTTTGTCAAAGTTATGAAAACAAAATGACAATTAAAAACCGGTTAATCACTCCATCTTACACACTTATATGACTTATTGAGCATAAATTGGCTTACAATTGACACGACGTTAAAGATTATCTAAAAAAAGGTTATTTACAGCATCGATGTATTTTGCAAACACTTGTAAACAACATCACTCTAATTAAGATATATATCTCTGAATTCGTTATCCTCATATGAGCTTATATATACGAACACGAGTTAATATAGATCAAAATTTCAATCAGATTAAAACAACATAGAAAAATTGTCAAAGCTAGTAGTAGCTATTACGTTTCATTGTCAACTGCTAAGTTGAAAGCCCACCGACCAGGTCTAGGTTAGAGAGCTAATTTCTGTTGTTCTTTTTTAACTCGCATTCGACGCAATTCGCGGATAGCGAAGCATAGAGAATACAAGATGATGGTGGAGGCAGCAACGGCGAAAACTATTTGTAAAGCTGTATATTTCAGATGGTAGAGGAATTGGATGATTAATACTTTGTATATAGACCCATTGTGTTACGAAGTTCCTGTCTGTCATATAATCATTGTCCTTGACCTCATCTTCATGGTTCAGTGACTACTAAAACCTGTATAGCTTTTCTTCGTCATGTGAATGACTCACTTATCATGAGTTCTAGGATAACTATATTTGGTTACTAATATATGGTATCCTTGCAAGGTCTACATGTCCGTCAGACATGGTTCACCTGACCTCCACCTCATTTCATGTATCAGTGAACAAGGTTAACTTTCTGTAGTCAAGTCCGTATCTCCGATACTAGAAGTAGTGGGTCAAATATATTTGGTGTATAGAGTAAAATCAAGGTGTCCATGTCTTTGTAGCATCTGACCTTATCTCATTTACATGGAAAATTGATAATGTAAATTTTATGAAATACTTGTTGTATAATATAAAAATAAGGAGATGTGGTAAGATTGCCAATGTGACAGCTGTCTATCAGAGTTCAATGAGTGGAAGTAAGCAATTATAGGCAACCGTACGACCTCCAACAATAAGAAAAACCATACCATATGGTCGGCTATAAAAGTTTCCGATATGAAAAATATGAAACAATTCATTTCAGAAAACTAACGGCCTAATTTATAGCAAAACAATTTTCGAAAAACTAATATGACAGGCATGATCCAACGACAACCACTCAAATACCAGCTCGATCCCAATTTGGGACAGTCATATAAAGAATGTATAATCCTTTTCTCTATGACTTTCGACATAATTCAGTCAATTAGTAAAGCATGCTGTACCTGTAGAATCCTAGTTTTTACGGTAATGATGTTTATGATCATACTTTTCTCAGACTATTGATGACGTCCTTTCATTGGCTTCCTGTAAGGGGACGACCATTTGATTTCGAAAGGGGGTAGGGGAGGAGGATTTTGAAAAAAAAAGAATAATTTGGCCTGGTATGAACTGAAAATAAATGACTTTGCACAAGACAGGATGAAAATAAATTACTCTGCAACATGAAATGCATGATAGTTGAATATACAAATGTGTGTAAAAGTGAAAATAAATTTTCGCGCAGCAAAGCCGTGGAAAAAAATATGCATGCGTAACAACAGATGAAAATAAATGATCAATCCGGGAAAAATCTCCTATTGTCAAGCCCCCGCCCTTTTCCCCGAATGTAAATGGTCGTTCCCTAACGGCGAGTACTATTAGATCGTTGCTTTGTGTCTTTTGCCTTCATGTTAGTTGTTTTTGTGTCTCATGCCGATTTGATGAGTCTAGCCATTTTAAGTATTTTTTTGGCAGACTGTTCTTATGTTGTGTTGTTATTCCATTGGCTTAGTAAGTGGAGGTCGAAGGATAACAAGCATGTTATTCTTCCCTTAGTTTATTTATTTTGAATTTACATTGTATCATAGGTCAAATTTATTTGTTCAGTGTATGTTCAATGGTTTTACTATGTCCTTTGATTGAGTTAAGCTATTTCAGTTGATATTTTATAGTGTGTCTTTCTATGTTGTGATGTTACACTATTGTTTCAGAAAAAGGGTGAAGGTTTGATACCATTAAAACGTTTAAACCCGCTGCATTTGTTTGCACCTGTCCTAAGTCAGGAATCTGATGTTCAGTAGTTGTCGTTTGTTGATGTGGTTCATAAGTGTTTCTCGTTTCTCGTTTTTATATAGATTAGACCGTTGGTTTTTCTGTTTGAATGGTTTTACACTAGTAATTTTTGGGGCCCTTTATAGCTTACTGTTCGGTGTGAGCCTAGGCTCCGTGTTGAAGACCGTACTTTGACCTATAATGGTTTACATTTATAAATTTTTACTTGGATGGAGAGTTGTCTCATTGGCACTCATACCACATCTTCTTATATCTATTAACTCCGCCAAATTATGTCTGTGTCTGTCCAAAATCAGGAACCTGCAATTCAGTGGTTGTCGTTGGTCGCTGTCTGTTGTATCTGTTTTTGTTGTTGTCATAAATGAGACCGTCAGATTTTTCGTTTAGATTGTTTCACAATTTGTTTTGTCGGGGCTTTTTATAGATACTTTATTTCGCGTTTGGACCTTTGTATTTCGCGATTTTCAAATTTACTTGATGTAGATAAATAAGGAAAGATCCAAGCTTTACATTTTCGCGACGATTTATATTCGCGTTATTTTCTATTCGTGAAAGTCGCGAAACTTAATCGCTCGCAAAATAAAGTTGGTTTACAGTATTGTATAATTTTAAACAACCAATCTTTTTTTTATTTTCACAGCAAAAAAAAAAAAAAACTAAACATTCCAATTTGAAACATGGTAGATAGATTGAACATGCATGCTTGGCACATATAGGTTATTGGCTTCAGTGGTTTGCTCTTATAAACCTATTGCCAATTGAGCTTTGAAATTAATGCAGTTATGTCTACTGGTGTATAATTTATAGCACGAACGGTGGTACATTTTTGTTATCGTTCACATCGAAGGGGATTTAGGTCGAACACATCATGCAAAACCATGACATAGACTTGATGTGCCATATTCAGGGTGTGAAACGAAACCGATCGATTTGATTCTTATACTACAATTATAACCAAAAAATCTATTCTGTAAAAAGTTTAAAGTTTCGAAAAACTAACACTAACGCTCAGTGTAAAATATCGACAAATATAACGCTTACCCATGTTGAAATGAGCATAGAGCATGACATGAAGGAATTATTTCTTAAATAATATCAAGATCACAAAAGACCATTACAATTCGTATTGCAATCGCTTGCTTTAGATCAGTAACTCTCTATACAAATAACTATAGGAACTCAAACACTGGAATATTGTATTAAATATACGGATATAAAAACACATTCGGACTACCTGAATTCATGCCTAGTTTTTTCTGTGCTGTTTTATCTTGTTTTTAAGGGTTCTTAAACATAGAATATTTATCAACTTTAATTTCAATGACTGTGTATTAGAAACAGACATGCCCATCATATCACCTGGAACACTGTATTTTCATTTTATTTCCAAAATCTCCTTCAAGGGCTTTTTTATTTTAAATATGGTTTTTGACTTTTGAAATGAGTTAATAACATGAAAAGATAAAAAGCTTAGAGTAGTACGACATACACACGTTTCGTCTACATAAGACTAATTAGTGGCGCACGAAACAAAACAGTTGCCTTATCAAATGCGATGCTCTACGGGTTTTTAGCTACTTGCACATCCTTGGCATCTAAGTGTTTGGGATGAGCGTTTCAGAGGCAACAAATTTATAAAGTGTTATTCGAATTAAAAGAGCATAAAAAGTTAAATCACAAAAATACTGAACTCCGAGGAAAATTCAAAACGGAAAGTCCCTAATCAAATGGCAAAATCAAAGCCCAAACACATCAAACGAATGGACAACATCTGTCATATTCTTGAATAGGTATAACGGATATTCCATAACGGTCAACTAACTCGTGATTGCGTTCGTAAAATTTACGAAGTGATGATTTCAACTTCACCATTTGGAACTTTTGGTTTAAAAATGAAAAGGTTACAATTGGGAAGCTGAAATCATCTCTTTTGTCGTAAAGTTTTGTTTTCAACCGACCCTCATAGTCAATTTTAGATATAAGTCCTAGTTAACGGTACCAATTCTACGGTACAAGATGTGTATTTCGACAATTTCTTCCCTGATGTTCAAAGCCACAATATTTTAAAAATCAAAACCCAACAGAAACGTTGACGAACTGATTAAACACAAAAATATTAATAAGGTTGATTTCATATTACCACACAAGAGCCTTTTACCGCTCCAGTTTAGGATAATGCCAAATCACTGAATAGAGGTTTCCCGATTTGCTGCCAAACGTAGAACCTTTGAAAATAATTGATGTATACACTTTATATCAACGTATGGTTTGTGAATCATAATCAAAGTATATGGGGGATTTTGACCTGAAACTTGGTATTAATTTCACGTAGATATTTTTCGTATTTAAAGCAAACAATGTTGTGTGTACTCGATTATGCTTTTAAGGAATCGTTGCAAGTAACCGTTGCACGAACGGTTTTTAATTTAGATTTATGTCCCTGAAATTGCAAAGGCAAAATGAAGCTTAAATATGAAGCACATTTATAATCTATCTGATTTTCGCCTGTTATATTATTAAAATAATATTAAATGAATAGGTGGAAATTTTTTGGGTAGGCGTTTAGAAAGCACGAACAAATTAGAGCCATTTTAACACACAAAATTATTCCCATTAACAATGTATTAATATCAAGTATTAATGCATAATAGGCCACATGAGCAGATCCATCTAACTTGAGATACCGACTTTGAAAGTCTGTCAAAAAAGAACAGAAAAATATTTTAACATTACATCTTGAAAGTCAATAATCAGTATCAATTTTTTAAACACAAGTAAATAAAGTCACTAATTTTTTTCCTCGAATGTGACCAACCGAATTTGACTTCTCACAGGGTTTGCATTACACTTTAACACTGACAGCGGAACCCCTTACGATTTATTTAAATCCTGGATCCATCCCTAATACCAGAGAAGATACTCACATTTCGAACACCGAATTTTCAATTGAGATTAGCAGAAACATTAGAAATGATCAGATATTATTATATTATATGGTTATCTTAAAGTTAAGGAGAATTTCATTTTTTTCCAAAAATAATCTGTTTTCCTCAAAAGTATCGTTGACTCCCTAACAATATGCAGTTCACTGGTTTAACAAAAATAAATAAAAATAGATATTCCTACGAAAATAATAATAAAAATGCATGTTACCGATTCATAAGTGAAAAGGTCAAATGTATATATAGGCATCAGCATATATAAATTAAATTTTGTCAGAGGAATTGGTGGTATTTCATTGTAAAATTTCTGCGTTTTATTGCGCTGCTTCGCTATGAAAAAATATAAAATGAACTATCGCACCAACCTTGCACCAAAAAGATGTTTCATTTGAGGTTGTACAAACTTGTCTAAATTTTAAAATTTCAAAATGGTGCAAGCATGGTGCGGTAATCAAAATTAAGGAAAATCACACTTGTTTCTCTATATTTGCTTTTTTCCCTATTATGACGTCATTTACAATCACCATTTTGACGCCATTTAACAATATTTGTTATATAAAAACAGTTCTTTTCAAATCATTGATTCCATTTCTAACAATTACAATGTAATGGTGAAAAGTATGATCAGTTTTACATTTTTATTATTTTGTAAATCTGGGGCCATTTTATGCCATTATGGCCCCTACTCCTTTATGATAAGGTCACCTTGCCTTATTTTACAGTTATTTTCTTTTTATTTTCCATATGTATGTAAAAGTTAAGATAATAAATCAGCTATTTCATTTATATGATTTTAAGTTTAAAGCTACCATATGCACAGGATTTTTTGTCTATTAACAGTTTTGATTTATAAGAAAAACCGACATGGTTAGAAAATACAAATAATAACACCATTACAAACACAATTCCATTTTAATAATCTTGTCATGGTAAGAAAATAAAATAACACCATTACAAAGTCAATCCCAATTTTATATTCTTGTACGTGTCTACATTAAAAACAAATCTATTATATTTTTAGAAATTTACCTGTGATAATACAAACGCCATAAAAATACGTCACTTTTTGTGGCGTTGATACATTCGTGTGACGATCAGTTTATACTTCGTTTGTGGTGTACTGGTGTACTGTCGTAAATTCTTGGAAGGTGGCCGTTGTTATTCTGTGGTTTACATGTTGTAATGAACTATTATATTATTTATTTGTGCATTTCTCTGTCATGTGTGTTCTTGCGTTTATTTGTACTGTATTCCTGTCACGTCTTGTTATCATTTTAGCGGTATTTTTAACATTGCCATATAAGCGGGAGGTTTGGCTAGCCATAAACCAGGTTCAACCCACAATTTTTTCTTAAAATGTCCTGTACTAAGTCAGGAATATGGCAGTTGTTAAAAAATAGTCTGTTTCTATGTATGTTGGTGTTTGTTTTTATTGCAGTTCAGTGTTTCTGTTGTTCCGTTGTTTTCCTCTTATAGTTGATGTGTTTCCCTCGGTTTTAGTTTGTAACCCGGATTTGTTTTCGCTTAATCGATTTATGACTACTGAACAACGGTACATGTATACTACTGTTGCCTTTATTCACCGACTTCATCTTTAGTGTATTCATTGTTTCAAACGTTAAAGTGTAACATTGTAATATTCTGAAAGTGTTTGTTTTTTTTCATCACGGCCATTTTTATTGTATAGCTTAATATTTGTTTCATAAACGAAGTCGATACCCCAGTAACATTGTACTATTTTACATCAATATATATTTCCTCGCCTTCTCAAACGAGGATCGAAGTATTTACTGAAATAGTGACTTTCTAAATTGAAAAAACTCATCAAAGATCCCAGGCTTATATTTTGTATTCAGACGCGCGTTTCGTTTACAAAAGACTCACCACGGCCATTGCTATAGTATAGTTTAATATTTGTTTTAGAAACGAAGTCGATACCCCTTTAGCATTGTACTATTTTACATCAATATATATTTCCACGCCTTTTCTAACGAGGATCGAAGTATTTACTAGAAAAGTGACTTTCTAATGTGAAACAACTCATCAAAGATCCCAGGCTTATACTTTTGTATGCAGACGCGCGTTTCGTCTACAAAACACTAACCAGTGACCAGTGACGCTTAAATCAAAAACGTTAAAGGATCAAATAAAGTACGAAGATAAAGAGCACTGGGGACTCAAAATTCCGAAAGGTTATGCCAAATACCACAAAGGTAATCCATTCCTGGTTTAGAAAATCCTTACTGTGTTCCGTTAAATTCAAAGTTTTGTAAACATTTAATTCATATATATATGGCCATGTCAATGATAAGTATTTTATATAGACCAATTTATTTACTTATTTTAAAGACCGCTACTGGCTTACACTATAGCAGTACAGATCATTATGACTTTAAAGACTTTGAAGAAAAACGTAAGGAACAGTTATTTTTCATTAACTATCAACAAGACTGCATACCAGAATTTATGATAAATACACTTTTAATTTCTCGTTGTTAATGTTCCTTTCCTTGATGGTGCTGTACCTTCAAATGGAGCTACCTTGTTGTTTTATGTTTGTTTATGTAGCCTTTTAAGTATCCTCTATAGAAATATTAGTATATATTATACCGAAAAAATACCTGTCCGATAAATTGTCAGTTTTGGGTAACACCATAATTTTGGACCTGTTACCGGCTAAAATAGTGCGCTAAGCTTCAGACAAGAGGAAACAATAACGCATAGTTTACTTCTATAAAGCTTAAGAATCGTTCTATATGATACTTCAAATTATAATAAGAATCTTGTAAAATATTTATTAGAACTAAGGAAAAAAATCGATCATTTACTGCTTTATCAAAATGTTTGCAAAAAATTAGCGCGACATGTGGAAGTTTTCCAGAAAGTTTCAGAAAGGCAAAAAGTATATAAAAAGAAACATGTATTCTCTTTTCTTTTTTTTTCTCATTCAGTTAAAATATTACAAAAGTGTCGAACAATTATGATGACAAATTAATTTTGCACGAATAACTGTCAATCAGAGCCCAAGTCAACAATTTGATAATATTTTATTATTCCTACCTGCTTATTTTTAAAAATAAACTTGTGAGTTAAATGGTTCAATATATTGACTTCGAATTATATACATTAGCTAACATTACTTTTAAAAAACACCACATTACAAGAAAGGTGGGTTTATTTAAACTTCCAAGTTAACAATATTTGTATGCTATTTAAGGAATATCTTCAGATACGTTATTTGGAAGGTCAACTACATTTATTTAAGGTAAGACCCATTTTCCTAAAATTTATCTCATATCAGGGGGCTTTTAAAAGTTAAAAGTTTTAAAGTCCAACTAAGTCATTTTCAAAGCAAAGTTCTTAAAATATGAAATACCTTGTATTTCTAAAACAGATTGTGTATAGATTGAAATATGTGTTGAGAGCTTATATATATAATCGTACACATTCTTTTTAACAATTTACATTTTGTACCTACAAATTATATTGTAGCTGAAACATGTGAAAGTGAAAGTATGAATATAGATAATTCGAATCTGAATATTTAATATTAAATACATGTAAACAGATATAAAACATTGATTTCGAACAGATTTTGTTCTAAAATTATTGTGTTTTATACTTGCTTAATTATTGAAACTACAATGCAGAAACTATATTGGCAGAAAACAGAAATGAGTGCATGTAGAAACACATCTTACTTTCTCGAGCAACACTTTTTAACCAATAGCTATGACTACATTATCTAGCTTCCTCTAGTAGCGAGCCTATTTTTACGCATTTTCTTTGCAAATTATATGCCATCTTGTATAGCCTTTTAAAAGGCAGTGGCTATTATGGTGGTAGTTGAAGATGGAACATTTTTTAATTGTCTGTTTAACTTTTTAAAAAGACTTATTGTTTACCGAATTAGACTTATCACATGTTTTGTACTTACAAGAGCAACAAGACGTGCTACTTGTGGAGCAGATTTTGCTTCCCCCCAGAGCACCTGATATTAATCCAGTTTTTAGTGGGTTCGTGTTTATAAGTCTTTAGTTTCACGGACAATTGTTTTTGCTTGTTTTTATTTATTGGTGTTTTTTTTATCGGCAATAGAAAAGTACATATCTATTATTCAATATTGCATTTCTAGAAAAACATTTTTCAGTTGTTGATTAAAAAAATGAGAATTGTGCCTTTTTCTCACTCAATATGAAATCCCAGTTGTCCTATCTTTTACAGAAAAATAAATCCGATGTAATGATCGAAATAGATTACATAAATAATATTAATTATTTTAAAATCATGCAAGAACAAAGGAAAAATCACACAAATTTGACATGTTAGCCACAGGCACTTGTCTCTCAAATGTTTTTACCTATATGTCGGAATCATTCGTAACAGGCCTTCAAAGTATATCGTCCGTAATCATTTAGTCTTCTCACAGCCGATTAGAAATGTACAGCTCGCAGTGAAAGATTAATTAAAAAAAAGTTTTTCCCAAAAACCTGTTAGTTTTTTCTCTGAATAGAACTTATCATCCGGATAGTAAATTTCTGGGTTATTGGCCTTATGAATTTTTGGTAAAAGATAAAATATGCTCGGTTTTGGATTTTCTGGTTTCATATATTCAAGGGTTTTGTTTTTACCACCCATCTCTTAAAAACAGCTTCGGTGTCATTCGTGAGCATTGGAAAACAGTTGAAAGGAATTCAAAACTATCAAAGGTTTTCCCATATATATATATTATTCGTCTAAACAACAGCCCAACAATGTTAGATCTGGAAATTTTTTGTTCTTGCCTGGCCGGGATTCGAACTCATGCTACTGAGATATCGTGGCACCAAATCGCCTTGCACTATGCCCGACGCTCTAGACCACTCGACCACCTAGGCTCTATAATAATTAGGCTTTCGATGGCCGGGTGTTACCTTTCTTCGTCCATTTTTATCTAGCGTCGTAACACAGTACATGATATATAAGGCATGAAGATGGAATTGTTACAGATCAGCTAAATTATCTATTGTAAAGGATCCTACAAATTAATGTAAGATGCAGTCACAGAAATAATTATATTATAAGTACGTCTGAACCAGTCACTGGTACGTACTTGTAACAAATATCTAAGTCATCGGTATTCTATTTGTTAATGTATCAGAATATAATCAATAAATAAGACGTCATCCAGGTAAAAACTTTTTTTTTAATTAATCTTTCACTGCGAGCCGTACATTTCTAATCGGCTGTGAGAAGACGAAATGATTACGGACGATGTACTTTGAAGGCCTGTTACGAATGATTCGGACATTAGAAATAGGCGTGTTATACATCATTTTGTAGATAATTTAATGTAGATTTCCGACATTACAAGTTTAAGTGGGATAGACAACCACAGAATCGAAATATAACAGAAGTTCGCGAGTGGGTGACATTTCTCAAATATGTGAGTTAAGTACCTTGTGTTATATAAGAGTATATAGGTAAAAATATTTGAGAGACAAATGCCTGTGGCTAACATGTCAAAATTGTGTTGATTTGTCCTTAGTTCTTGCATGATTTTAAAATAATTAATATTATTTATGTAATCTATTTCGATCATTACATCGGATTTATTTTTCTTAAAAAGATGGGAGAACTGGGATTTCATACTGAGTGAGAAAAAGGCACAATTCTTATTTTGTTAATCAACAACTGAAGAATTTTTTGCTAGAAATGCAATATTGAATAATAGATATGTACTTTTCTATTGCCGATGAAAAAAAAACACCAATAAATAAAAACAAGCAAAAACAATTGTCCGTGAATAGTCTTATAAACACGAACCCACCAAAAACTGGATTGATATCAGGTACTCTGGAGGGAAGAAAAATCTGCTCCACAAGTGGCACACGTCTTGTTGCTTTTGTAAGTACAAAATATGTGATAAGTCTAATTCGTTAAACAATAAGTTTTTTAAAAAGTTAAACAGACAATTAAAAATGTTCCATCTTCAACTACCACCATGATAGCCACCGCCTTTTAAGAGGCTATACAAGATGGCATATATTTTGCAAAGAAAATGCGTAAAAATAGGCTCGCTACTAGAGGAAGCTAGATAATGTAGTCATGGCTATTTGTTAAAAAGTGTTGCTCGAGAAAGTAAAATGTGTTTCTACATGCACTCATTTCTGTTATTTGCCAATATAGTTTCTGCGTTGTAGTTTCAATAATTAAACAAGTATAAAACACAATGTTTTTAGAACAAAATCTGTTCGAAATCAATGTTTTATAACTGTTTACATGTATTAGATATTAAATATTCAGATAAGAAATTATCTATATTCATACTTTCACTTTCACATGTTTCAGCTACAATGTAATTTGTAGGTACAAAAATGTAAATTGTTAAAAAAGAATGTGTAAGATTATATATATAAACTCTCAACACATAATATGTTTTAGAAATACAAGGTCTTTCATTTTTTAAGAACCTTGCTTTCAAAATGGCTTAGTTGGACCTTAAAACTTTCTTTAAAAGCCCTGATATGAGATAAATTTTAGGAAAATGGGTCTTACCTTAAATAAATGTAGTTGACCTTCCAAATAACGTATCTGAAGATATTCCTTAAATAGCATACAAATATTAGTAACTTGGAAGTTTAAATAAACCCACCTTTCTTGTAATGTGGTGTTTTTTAAAAGTAATGTTAGCTAATGTATATAATTCGAAGTCAATATATTGAACAATTTAACTCACAAGTTTATTTTTAAAAATAAGCAGGTAGGAATAATAAAATATTATCAAATTGTTGACTTGGGCTCCGATTGACAGTTATTCTTGCAAAATGATTTTGTCATCATAATTGTTCGACACTTTTGTAAAATCTTTATCTGAATGAAAAAAAAAAGTGTTTCTTTTTATATACTTTTTGCCTTTCTGAAACTTTCTGGAAAACTTCCACATGTCGCGCTAATTTTTTGCAAACATTTTGATAAAGCAGTAAATGATCGATTTTTTTCCTTAGTTCTTAGAAGTAAACTATGCGTTATTGTTTCCTCTTGTCTGAAGCTTAGTGCACCATTTTAGCCGGTAACAGGTCCAAAATTATAGTGTTACCCAAAACTGACAATTTATCGGACAGGTATTTTTTCGGTATAATATATACTAATATTTCTATAGAGGATACCTAAAAGGCTACATAAACAAACATAAAACAACAAGGTAGCTCCATTTGAAGGTACAGCACCATCAAGGAAAGGAACATTAACAACGAGAAATTAAAAGTGTATTCATCATAAATTCTGGTATGCAGTCTTGTTGATAGTTAATGAAAAATAACTGTTCCTTACGTTTTTCTTCAAAGTCTTTAAAGTCATAATGATCTATACTGCTATAGTGTAAGCCAGTAGCGGTCTTTAAAATAAGTAAATAAATTAGTCTATCAAATACTTATCATTGACATGGCCATATATAGATGAATTCAATGTTTACAAAACTTTGAATTGTACGGAACACAGTAAGGATTTTCAAAACCAGGAATAGATTACCTTTGTGGTATTTGGCATAACCTTTCGGAATTTTGATTCCTCGGTGCTCTTTATCTTCGAACTTTATTTGACCCTTTAACGTTTTTGATTTAAGCGTCACTGGTCACTGGTTAGTCTTTTGTATAAGCCTGGGATCTTTGATGAGTTGTTTTCCCTTAGAAAGTCACTATTTCAGTAAATACTTCGATCCTCGTTCGAAAAGGCGTGGAAATATATATTGATGTAAAAAAGAACAATGTTAAAGAGGTATCAACTTCGTTTCTAAAACAAATATTAAACTATACTATAGCAATGGCCGTGGTGAGTCTTTTGTAAACGAAACGCGCGTTTGCATACAAAATATAAGCCTGGGATCTTTGATGAGTTTTTTCACTTTAGAAAGTCACTATTTCAGTAAATACTTCGATCCTCGTTAGAGAAGGCGAGGAAATATATATAGATGTAAAATAGTACAATGTTACTGGGGTATCGACTTCGTTTATGAAACAAATATTAAACTACACAATAAAAATGGCCATGGTGAAAAAAAAAAAACAATTTCAGAATATTACAATGTTACACTTTAACGTTTGAAACAATGAAAACACTAAAGATGAAGTCGGTGACTAAAGGCAACAGTAGAATACATATACCGTTGTTCAGTAGTCATATATCGATTAAGCGAAAACAAATCCGGGTTACAAACTAAAACTGAGGGAAACACATCAACTATAAGAGGAAAACAACGGAACAACAGAAACACTGAACTGCAATAAAAACAAACACCAACATACATAGAAACGAACTATTTGATAACAACTGCCATATTCCTGACTTGGTACAGGACATTTTAAGAAAAAATGGTGGGTTGAACCTGGTTTATGGCTAGCCAAACCTCCCGCTTATATGGCAATGTTAAAAATTCCGCTAAAATGACAACAATACGTGACAGGATTACAGTACAAATAAACGCAAGAACACAAAGGACAGAGAAATACATAAATAAATAATATAATAGTTCATTACAACATGTAAACCACAGAATAACAACGGCCACCTCCCAAGAATTTACGACAGCACACCAGTACACCACAAACGAAGTATAAACTGATCGTCACACGAATGTATCAACGCCACAAAAAGTGACGTATTTTTATGGCGTTTGTATTATCACAGGTAAATTTCTAAAAATATAATAGATTTGTTTTTAATGTAGACACGTACAAAAATATAAAATTGAGATTGACTTTGTAATGGTGTTATTTTATTTTCTTACCATGACAAGATTATCAAAATGGAATTGTGTTTGTAATGGTGTTATTATTTGTATTTTCTAACCATGTCGGTTTTTCTTATAAATCAAAACTGTTTATAGACAAAAAATCCTGTGCATATGGTAGCTTTAAACTTAAAATCATATAAATAAAATAGCTGATTTATTATCTTAACTTTAACATACATATAAAAATAAAAGAAAAGTACTGTAAAATAAGGCAAGGTGACCTTATCATAAAGGAGTAGGGCTATAATGGCATAAAATGGCCCCAGATTTACAAAATAATAAAAATGTAAAACTGATCATACTTTTCACCATTACATTGTAATTTTTAGAAATGGAGTCAATGATTTGAAAAGAACTGTTTTTATATAACAAATATTGTTAAATGGCGTCAAAATGGTGATGGTAAATGACGTCATAAAGGGGAAATAAGCAAATATAGAGAAACAAGGGTGATATTCCTTAATTTTGTCCACCGCACCATGGTTGCACCATTTTGAAATTTTAACATTTAGACAAGTTTGTACAACCTCAAATAAAACATCTTTTTGGTGCAAGGTTGGTGCGATAGTTCATTATAGATTTTTTCATAGCGAAGCAGAGCAATAAAACGGAGAAATTTGACAACGAAATACCACCAATTCTTCTGACAAAATTTAATTTATATATGCTGATGCCTATATATACATTTGACCTTTTCACTTATGAATCGGTAACATGCATTTTTATTATTATTTTCGTAAGTATATCTATTTTTATTTATTTATGTTAAACCAATGAACTACATATTGTTAGGGAGTCAACGATACTTTCGAGGAAAACAGATTATTTTTGGAAACAATGAAATTCTCCTTAACTTTAAGATAACCATATAATATAATAATATTTGATCATTTCTAATGTTTCTGCTAATCTCAATTGAAAATTCGGTGTTCGAAATGTGAGTATCTTCTCTGGTATTAAGGATGGATCCAGGATTTAAAAAAATCGTAAGGGGTTCCGCTGTCAGTGTGAAAGTGTAATGCAAACCCTGTGAGAAGTCGGTATCTCAAGTTAGATGGATCTGCTCATGTGGCCTTTTATGCATTAATACTTGATATTAATACATTGTAAATGGGGATAATTTTATGTGTTAAAATGGCTCTAATTTGTTCGTGCTTTCTAAACGCCTACCCCAAAAATTTCCACCTATTCATTCAATATTATTTTAATAATATATCAGGCGAAAATCAGATAGATTATAAATGTGCTTCATATTTAAGCTTCATTTTGCCTTTGAAATTTCAGGGACATAAATCTAAATTAAAAACCGTTTGTGCAACGGTTACTTGCGACGATTGCTTAAAAGCATAATCGAGTACACACAACATTGTTTGCTTTAAATACGAAAAATATCTACGTGAAATTAATACCAAGTTTCAGCTCAAAATCCCCCATATACTTTTGATTATGATTCATAAAACATACGTTGATATAAAGTGTATACATCAATTATTTTCAAAAGTTCTACGGTTGGCAGGAAATTGGGAAACCTCTATTCAGTGATTTGGCATTATACTAAACTGGAGCGGTAAAAGGCTCTTGTGTGGTAATATGAAATCAACCTTATTAATTTTTTTGTGTTTAATCAGTTCGTCAACGTTTCTGTTGGGTTTTGATTTTTAAAATATTGTGGCTTCGAACATCACAGAAGAAATTTTCGAAATACACATCTTGTACCGTAGAATTGGTACCGTTTACTAGGACTTATATCTAGAAATTGACTATGAGGGTCGGTTGAAAACAAAACTTTACGACAAAAGAGATGATTTCAGCTTCGCAATTGTGACCTTTTCATCTTTAAACCAAAAGTTCCAAATGGTAAAGTTGAAATCATCACTTCGTAAATTTTACGAACGCAATCACGAGTTAGTTGACCGTTATGGAATATCCGTTATACAGATGATAACGGATATGTTCCTTATGTTGTAACTACAATCCCGTTCCCTTTTCACGAATGTGACCAACCGAATTAGACTATTTACCGGCTTTGTTATAACATGAGCACGACGGGTGCCACATGTGGAGCAGGATCTGCTTTCCCTTCCAGAGCACCTGAAATCAACCCCAGTTTTTGGTGGGGTTCATGTTGTTGTTGTACCCCTATTTGTGACATTTTGTTCACGCATCGTTGTCAATATAATGAAAATTGATGCGATTGTCGTACAAGTGAGAGGTTAAGCGCTATAAAACCAGGTTCAATCCACCATTTTCGACATAAGAAAATGCCTGTAGCTATTCAAGAAAATGACAGTTGTTGTCCATTCGTTTGATGTGTTTGTACCTTTGATTTTGCCATTTGATTAGGGACTTTCCGTTTTGAATTGTCCTCGGAGTTCAGTATTTTTGTGATTTAACTTTTTACGCTCTTTTAATTCAAATAACACTTTATAAATTTGTTGCATCTGAAACGCTCATCCCATACAGTTAGATGCCAAGGATGTGCAAGTAGCTAAACACCCGAAGAGCATCGCATTTGATAAGGCAACTGTTTTGATTCGTGCGCCACTAATTAGTCTTATGTAGACGAAACGTGTGTATGCCGTACTACTCTAAGCCTTTTAACTTTTCATGCTATTAACTCATTTCAAAAGTCAAAAACTATATCTAAAATAAAAAAAACCCTTGATGGAGATTTTGGAAATAAAATTAAAATACAGTGTTCCAGGTGATATGATGGGCATGTCTGTTTCTAATACATAGTCATTGAAATTAAAGTTGATAAATATTCTATGTTTAAGAACCCTTAAAAACAAGATAAAACAGCACAGAAAAAACTAGGCATGAATTCAGGTAGTCCGAATGTGTTTTTATATCCGTATATTTAATACAATATTCCAGTGTTTGAGTTCCTATAGTTATTTGTATAGAGAGTTACTGATCTAAAGCAAGCGATTGCAATACGAATTGTAATGGTCTTTTGTGATCTTGATATTATTTAAGAAATAATTCCTTCATGTCATGCTCTATGCTCATTTCAACATGGGTAGGCGTTATATTTGTCATTATTTTACACTGAGCGTTAGTGTTGGTTTTTCAAAACTTTAAACTTTTAATAGAATAGATTTTTTTTGTTATAATTGTAGTATAAGAATCAAATCGATCGGTTTCGTTTCACACCCTGAATATGGCACATCAAGTCTATGTCATGGTTTTGCATGATGTTTTCGACCTTAATCCCCTTCGATGTGAACGACAAGAAAAATGTACCACCGTTCGTGCTATAAATTATACACAAGCAGACATAACGGCATTAATTTCAAAGCTAAATTGGCAATAGGTTTGTAAGAGCAAACCACTGAAGCCAATAACCTATATGTGCCAAGCATGCATGTTCAATCTATCTACCATGTTTCAAATTGGAATGTTGAGTTTTTTTGCTGTGAAAATTAAGAAAAGATTGGTTGTTTAAAATTATACAATACTGTAAACCAACTACATTTCGCGAGCGATTTAGTTTCGCGACTTTGACGAGTAGAAAATAACACGAATATAAATCGTCGCGAAAATGTAAAGCTTGGATCTTTCCTTATTTAACTACATCAAGTAAATTTGAAAATCGCGAAATAGAAAGGTCCAAACGCGAAATAAAGTATCCATAAAAGGCCCCGACAAGACAAATTGTGAAACTATCCAAACGAAAAATCTAACGGTCTCATTTATGACAACAACAAAAACAGATACAACAGACAGCGACCAACGACAACCACTGAATTGCAGGCTCCTGATTTTGGACAGACACAGACATAATTTGGCGGAGTTAAACATGCTTGTTATCCTTCGACCTCCACTTACTAAGCCAATGGAATAACAACACAACATAAGAACAGTCTGCAAAAAAAATACTTAAAATGGCTAGACTCATCAAATCGGCATGAGACACAAAAACAACTAACATGAAGGCAAAAGACACAAAGCAACGACCTAATAGTACTCGCCGTTAGGGTACGACCATTTATATTCGGGGAAAAGGGGGTGGGGGGCTTGACAATAGGAGATTTTTCCCGGATTGATCATTTATTTTCATCTGTTGTTACGCATGCTCATTTTTTCCACGGCTTTGCTGCGCGAAAATTTATTTTCACTTTAACACACATTTGTATTTTCAACTGTCATGCATTTCATGTTGCAGAGTATTTATTTTCATCCTGTCTTGTGCAAAGTCATTTATTTTCAGTTCATACCAGGCCAAATTATTCTTTTTCAAAATCCTCCTCTCCTCCCCCCTTTCGAAATCAAATAGTCGTCCCCTTACAGGAAGCTAATGAAAGGACGTCATGAACAGTCTGAGAAAAGTATGATCATAAACATCATTACCGTAAAAACTAGGATTCTACAGGTACAGCATGCTTTACTAAATGA
This sequence comes from Mytilus coruscus, assembly GCA_017311375.1. NCBI lineage: Eukaryota > Metazoa > Mollusca > Bivalvia > Mytilida > Mytilidae > Mytilus > Mytilus coruscus. The sequence goes on from CM029598.1 coordinate 16,796,344, forward strand.
CTGAATTATGTCGAAAGTCTTAGAGAAAAGGATTATACATTCTTAATATGACTGTCCCAAATTGGGATCGAGCTGGTATTTGAGTGGTTGTCGTTGGTTCATGTCTGTCATATTAGTTTTTCGTAAATTGTTTTGCTATAAATTAGGCCGTTAGTTTTCTGAAATGAATTGTTTCATATTTTTCATATCGGGAACTTTTATAGCCGACCATATGGTATGGTTTTTCTTATTGTTGAAGGTCGTACGGTTGCCTTTAATTGCTTACTTCCACTCATTTGAACTCTGATAGAAAGCTGTCACATTGGCAATCTTACCACATCTCCTTATTTTTATATTATACAACAAGTATTACATAAAATTAACATTATCGATGTTCCATGTAAATGAGGTAAGGTGAGATGCTACAAAGACATGGACACCTTGATTTGACTCCATACATCAAATATATTTGACTCACTACTTCTAGTATCGGAGATACGGACTTGACCACAGAAACTTAACCTTGTTCACTGATACATGAAATGAGGTGGAGGTCAGGTGAACCATGTCTGACGGACATGTAGACCTTGCAAGGATACCATATATTAGTAACCAAATATAGTTATCCTAGAACTCATGATAAGTGAGTCAATCACATGACGAAGAAAAGCTATACAGGTTTTAGTAGTCACTGAACCATGAAGATGAGGTCAAGGACAATGATTATATGACAGACAGGAACTTCGTAACACAATGGGTCTATATACAAAGTATTAATCATCCAATTCCTCTATCATCTGAAATATACAGCTTTACAAATAGTTTTCGCCGTTGCTGCCTCCACCATCATCTTGTATTCTCTATGCTTCGCTATCCGCGAATTGCGTCGAATGCGAGTTAAAAAAGAACAACAGAAATTAGCTCTCTAACCTAGACCTGGTCGGTGGGCTTTCAACTTAGCAGTTGACAATGAAACGTAATAGCTACTACTAGCTTTGACAATTTTTCTATGTTGTTTTAATCTGATTGAAATTTTGATCTATATTAACTCGTGTTCGTATATATAAGCTCATATGAGGATAACGAATTCAGAGATATATATCTTAATTAGAGTGATGTTGTTTACAAGTGTTTGCAAAATACATCGATGCTGTAAATAACCTGTTTTTAGATAATCTTTAACGTCATGTCAATTGAAAGCCAATTTATGCTCAATAAGTCATATAAGTGTGTAAGATGGAATGGTTAACCGGTTTTTAATTGTCATTTTGTTTTCATAACTTTGACAAACAGCCCTCCCCCTTTTTCTACGTTTGCAGTAGTTCTTATTTCTATAAAGCAAAGATATACTCAGACCTGCTAATTCAATCCATTCTGCGTTAATTTTACACCAGTTTTGGAACAAAGTACAATTTGATGTGTTTTCACACTCACCAAAAGAAAATTGGATACTTACCCAGAAAATCATTACGAACACCTACTATCAAAAGACTGGAAAAATAACATTTTGGGAGGGCAACTTATAAATGTTAATATCTAAAAAACATCTCTAGAGATCACTTGTATCGAATTTTATGTAAAAATTCCGAACTTGGAAATTTTGATAGGTCAAGGTCACTGTTATTTAGCAGGTGAATGAAAATTGTAAATATGCACCCTATACGTACAAATGTCAATCTCGAACCATATTTGGCAACAAAAATATCAAATTAGTCCTAAATATAAAACTATAGTTATAATCCTTTGAATTATTCGATTTATTTTGCTATAAACGCATATATGTAGGGGCGACCAGCTGTTTAAACATGACTGCGTTTTCCCTGAAATTTTAGCTTTGACCTTTGACCCAAATTTAAGAAAATCGTGACCACTGTAGACAACGACGACATCAATATTTTGATGAGGCTTGTTCTTCTCTTTCCAATGATATAAAATACAGCCGTGTGTTATTCCGTTAACCCAAATCGATTAAATTCGTTGGCTGGGCACCCTACTAAATGTAAGATAAATTAAAAATATTACATTATGTTAAGATTGACATTTACTATGATTTAGCATAAAAAAATTCAGATCACCCAAAACAATATAATTATCATATTTAAAAATACACTTGCCTATGTGATTTGTAAAATCGTTGTAAGTTACAGGGGGTGGTTTGTATAAACAGAACGTCACAGTTTTCTTGGTGTTGATATGGACTTCCAGACAAATGTTTTCTAGTAAATTTTGAGATTCAAATTTTGGTTTTCTGCTAGATGGAATGTCTGATCTTATCGCGTCATTGTAAGGTATACACGTCCATTTTGAATTAATTTTCCATCAGCGACCACATGACGTAGAGGTTAACAAATACAGAGAACAAATGGAAAAGTATTTTATAAAGATATTCAAACCGAAACTGAACAGATAAGAACGGTTCTTTTTCAAATAACCGGAATCATCCGAACAATAAGATGGATAAAATAGTGTAACAATACGACGACGACGTAATGTCATAGAAACACTTAACAATACGACGACGTAACATCATAGACACACTAAACAACGTCTTGATAAGTCCCGTGAAGGATGAAAGCGCAAGACTTTAAACTTTTGGGTTTATTTTATTTCAAGTATATATGTAGGACTCTAAAGTGCGATGGTACTCTAAAGTGCGATGGTCACGCTAAAGTGCGACGATCTACGCTAAAGTACGACGGTGTCTCATGCTAAAGTGCGATGGCTGTTTGGATGCTAAAGTACGATGGTATATCACGCTAAAGTGCGATGGACCAATAGGGTTATAAGGTTTGAGGGATTAAAACGTTAAAGTACATGGATGTTAAAAAATAGTCTTTTTGCAAAAGCTACAGTATGCGAAGGTATAACATATGTGATAGGCTTTATAATTTACCGGTATGCTTACGTGCTTGTTTCTAAATTTAGAAGACCGACACCATAATAATTGCTAAAAAGGTAATTTCGGTATCACAAAAATACTATTTCCTGTTAAATGATTTTTTAACAATTCGGGCGCATTAAGTATTTGGATAATTGGTGTAGCTTGCCGTTCACACAGTCTATCAATAACCTGAACACCGTCCCTTTTACAGTCGTCATTGTAAATTACAAATACAAAATGCGTTCATTGTCTGAATGAGTAACAATTAATCGCACAAGCTTTAATTTAAATGCTAGAAAAATATGCGGTATTCGCCGAGCTTTCTCTTTTTTCGTAACGAGTACAAATACATGTTATATTATCCTACAATGTACAAACTATGTTTTAGCCGACAATTTATAATTTACGCTTAAAAACATGTACCTTTATTTTTTCCGACGTTACTTTTCAATAAAATCGACAATATTTTAACGGGGACCACAAAGTAAACTGCAACGTAAACAATTAAATCCATCCGTTAGCTTCCAATAGAAGCAGGATACAGGATACCTATGCGTGAACTATTTTGTATCTAGTATATAGTAAAATGGTCGACTGCAGGACACAATTCCTTCTTTCAGCACCCGAAAAAAACCCACATTTGCTTCAGCCGACAAAGCACTGTTAGGTCTGAAATTAAGTCATGGACATTTGGTTTAAAAGTTGTTAATCAAATATCTTAATTTATCTTCTGGCATGTACAATTTTGGTTTGTACAGCCCTTGGATGGTGTAAACTTCCCAAAAAAACGTGTATGGTGTAATGGTGTATGGCATATGGTGCAATGGTAGAAGGTGTATGGTGCTATGGTGTATGGTGTAAGGGGAATGCTATAATGGTGTAACGTGCGATCGGGAATGGTGTGAATGAATGGTGTACGACATTTAAAACTATGCAAAATATTGATAAGAACTGATTTTTAATTTTATACATTAATTTACAATATTGTGATCAAAATTCGTTTTTTAAAATAAATAAATAATTTTGTAGTCGCACGCTTTCTTTGAAATTAAATTGCATTATGGTGTAATGTGTAAGGTGTATGGTGCAAAGGTGTAACGTGTATGGTGTAATGGCACAGGGTGTATGGTGTAATGGTGTATGGTGAATGGTGTAACGGTGTATGGTGTTAGTGGGAAGTTTACACCATCCAAGGACTGTATAAACGACTGTTAACGTCATAATCCAACTACGTTTCTTACGTCTATACTTTCGCGGACCATCGGACTTTAGCGTATGGAGGCATCGCACTTTAGCGCAGACCATCGCACTTTAGCGTGACCATCGTACGTTAGCGTCCCCATCGCACTCTAGAGTCCTACATATATTTCTGTGCATTACTGAAGAAAAACTTTATATATATATATCAGCTATAGTTAGAGGAGGGGATAAGCTGCGCAAGCTAGGCGGTGTTGTCGTAGAAGTTAGAAATAAAAAGTACAGGTTCCAGTCCCGCTCGGGGAGGAAATAAAGAAACAGGTCTACTTTAACATCGTTAGGTTGATTTTCTAGGTACTTTATATATATATTTTCTGTTTGGTATTAAATTAACAGTTAAGATCCATTTTGTTACATCTGGTGATCCGTTTATTTGGCAATCGCCAATGGCTTTCAGCAGCGTTTAAGAACATCCGTTGTTCGACCTGCTAGTCAAATGCGTTTTGTTAAAATACTTTTTCACTTTTTTGGTCTTTTGGAAAATGTTGTTTGTGCTGTATTTAGACTCCTCTACCAAGAAATTTGTTTTGTATGCACACGTATATAAATTGCAGTTTTTATCCAACGCAATTATAGGTTTGAACGTTGTTTTCAATTTAGACTTGTTTATTTTTTTTCGTTCGGGCTTGTATTATATTTGCCTTCGGGTTTATATGATCCGTTTATCCTATTTTGACTCTTCAAAATTCAAGAGTCTATCTTAAATTGAGGTAAATTATATGTCCTTCCAAATACCGTTTCGATTCCTAACATCACTGAAGAGACATTAATTGTCGAAATCCAGATATGGTGTACTAATTTTTGCACTTTTTGTTTGCGGTATACCATCTTTTCCGCAAGTTTATTGTTTTCTGTTTGGGTTTAAGAAAGTCCGTTGTTCGACCTGCTAGTCAAATGCGTTTTGTTAAAATATTCTTTTTCACTCTTTTGGTCTTTTAGAATGTTGTTTATGCTGTATTTAGACCTCTCTACCATGAAATTTGTTTTGCATGCACACGTATAAAAAAATTGCGGTTTTATCCAATCATAGGTTTGAACGTTGTTTTCAATTTGTACATGTTTATATTTTTTCGTTTGGGCTTGTATTATATTTTCCTTCGGGTTTATATGATCCGTTCATCCTATCTCGACTCAAAATTCAAGAGTCTATCCTTAATTGAGGTAAATTATATGGCCTTCCAAATATCGTTTCGAAGCCTAACATCACTGAAGAGACATTAATTCATGCAGTTCATTAAACGACGACAAGTCTTATTGTTATAGGTTCTACACATATTATCTGTTGGGTCCAACCTTAAGGCAAAACGGTTTGTAATTTGAACTATAAAGAGTAGCACTTCGATAGTTTTACTTCTCATCCGTTTGTGTTGTCAACATTTCTTAACTTCTGTCAACCTAATTATTTGTTATTTCATTGATCAAAGTTGAACAAGAAATGAGTTGAAACTATCAATACTAGGTCTCACCTGCATAAAATTAATTAGATTATTTGCTTAACCATGCAACATGTTCTTGTCTCAAGTCAAGATATTCGTTAGTCGATGTATCTACCTCGTTATTTTCTACTCACAATATGATGAGGTGTCAAATATTTCATCAAATGAGGATTATCATCTAACTTGAGAGGTTTAGCTAGCTTTAAAACCAGGTTTAAACCACCATTTTCAACATAAGGAAATACCCGTACCAAGTCAGGAATATGACAGTTGTTTTCCATTCGTTTGATGTGTTTGAGGTTTTCATTTTATCATTTGATAAGGGACTTTCTATTTTAAATGTTCCTTGGATTTTTTGTTATTTTACTTTTTGTTTTTAACAAATATATATTTTTTTCTCAACTAAACCTTAACAGTTAACCGTATTATAATCAACAAATGAAAAATCCATATATTAAGTCAGTTATAAAAGGCTCTAAACAAAAATTTGCTTCAGAGGAGGCTTACGACATAAATTTAGCAAACCACTTCAATTTTATCTGTAAAAAATAAACGAAAAACACGGGCCGTGAAAGTTTTAGACAAGATTTTCGTTCGTTGACACCCATTATACATTATATTTGTGTCTTTAAATTCTTAACAGTTGTTTATTGTTACTTGTTAAGGTTTGGAAAGCAGTATAGACAGAACTGTTACTGCCTATGCATGTGGACATATCGGATACAAATACTTAGGTCCTGTCATAGAGATGTCTTTAGCTTAAAGTAACATCCAGTGTACGATAATGTGCATCACCAAGACAGCCTGTACCGCAGCAGAGTATGACATTAAAACAAATGTCTGTACACTGAAATGTGAAAGTATGAATCGAACTTAGTCATCTTTACTCCCAGACAGTGACAAACACATATTTTTTATTCAATAAAAATTTGATCGTGGTCAATTCTGTGTGACTTTTAATAGCGACAAAATGGGAAATGTTTTACCATAAAACAATATACAAATAAGGAGATGTCATATGATTGTCAATGAGTTATCTATTCACCACAGATAAAACTACGAGGATATAAACAATTTTAAGTCATTGTACGTCCTTGAAAAACCGCACATTACCCATATCATATAGTAAGCTGTAAAAGGCACGAAAAAGTGAAACGATTCGAAAAAGAGAAAAATCAACAGCCTGATTTATGCTCAAAACAATAAACGATGAATAAACATGATAGACAGAAATATCGAAGTCGTTCTATATTTTGCATTTTTATAGTGACACTCTTCAACACTAAGCAGAACTGTCTTAGCCTTTCGACTTACCATTATCGTAAAATTTATATCTTCATCTTCTGATTTTTTTCTCCTTCAAAAATTTTAACTTGTTCAAGTAGTGTGCTTTAAGTTTGATCTGCTACTTGTTTATCAAGTTTAATGAAGCCGACAGTAGTGAACTATGTTAAAATCTCGTAAATCCATTGATAAGAGACAAATCGAAGTCACAACAAAAACTCATGGAATCATATTTCCTCTAAACGAGCAAGAGCAAGTGCGTCGACAGGGTACACGTTAATTTCCCGCTTTGCATGCTCAACCCTGCCAAGCGAATTCACACTCAGTCAAAAGCACTGTAAACGAATTTTGATCTGAAAGAGTCATTTTGATCCACAGAGTTTTTTTATACACTGAACAATACAGCTGCAATATGTTATTCAGTCTTTCAGTTAATCACAGATCAATCCACAGCGTTAAAGTAAGTACTGTTCACACAATTCGCATGCAGTCAAGTATCATCTGTTCAGTCTATGTTCAAACTTTAAAGTAGTTTTTATTTACGTATGTTCACACAATTTGCATGCAGTCAAGTATTATCTTTTCAGTCTATGTTCAAACTTTAAAGTAGTCTTTATTTACGTATATAACTCAATTTCATACTGAAATATCTTAAAAACTACTGAATTGAATACAAGCGAATTTTCTGAACAGTACTCAATTTACAGCAGTGGATAACTGTGAACATTGACGAAAAGACTGAACATTACCAAACAATGTATTGTTAAATTTTTCAGATGATGTTAAAACTTAAATTGACCTTTTCAGATCAAAACCGGTTTACTATATAGCTAGTGAATGTCACAATTTGGAATAGCACAATCGGTTACATAACAGATCAGACGATTATACTGGTGTCTATAAATCTAAGATCGGGAAAACATGTCGTTAGTCAATTGAGACAGCCACACTTCTTTTCGGCAAACCCGTGACGGTGACCACAAAACTTATGTGAAAAAACTGAAAAAATCAAATCTACGGAACAAGTGAAAAACAACTGCCATATTCCTGACTTGGTACCGGCATTTCCCAAGGAAAAGGGTGGGTTAAACCTGGTTTATAGCTACCTCAACCTCCCACTTGTATGACCGTTGTTTATTATTCCGTTATATTGACAAATTGGGTGAGCAACCCAAATAAACATAATAGGTTAATGTGACAATAATTGGGATGCTGCAGCCCAGTGATTTTGATATCAGTCGTTCTTCTTTATAACTTTGTGGATAATTTACCTAACATGAATTATGTATGTATAAATCATTTTATCTAGTTTTATCTGTACTGTCTACATTTGGCGCTTTAAACACGAGAGTGAAGGAAGTCCATTGATTCACTTATGATTATTTTAGACAAGTTGGACATGTTAAGCTACACATATACACATGCCATACCTGAAAATGCAGAATTTGTCAAGATTATCTTCTTATAAAACTGTTAAGTCATCAGAGAAAAAAGGAAAAACTGTTTCGCTATCTTTTTTAATCAAAAACATTTACTAAATGAACAGGTAACCTGAACTAAAGAAGTCAGAAAATTCATTAAATCCATTGGAAGGTGCCATCTAACTCTAGAAGACTAAACTGCTGTTGTATGACCACTTTCATTCATCAAAAATCACTATTTGTTATTAAACACTATCTTTGGAGCAAAGCAAAGTGGTTAGAACACTGATAAACTAAATCAAGGGTCGGAAATTGATCTTTTTGTGATCTAAACAGATGATATCTACTGTAGATTTGAATGCAGCTGTTTTAGTAAAAAATATAGTTGAAATGAAAGAAAGTGAAGAATCCTATTTTGTATTAAGCGAAGTTTTTGTAAAATGTGTTATTTAACTTTCTTTCTTTTCGAATTAATTTTCAAAAACAACATTCAATTCTTATATCAACACATCTTTGAATTAAAAATATATAAAGTTGAATTTTGCATAATGTAAATGTTATAAACGTTAACAAAGCTAATTATGAAAGTACAAAATATCAATCTATTTAACTGTTTGCCGTTTTAATACTAAAACTTATTTTGTTTTTAAATTAAAAGATAGATAAATGTATATATTACCATATATGTACAGTTATGTGAATTCATGAATAGACGTCCTGTCGACACTGTTTACTTATATTTTGGCATTGCACAAGGACATGCGTTTCTCTGTGCAACTACTATGACGTTCATTTGCCGCGTTTTTTTCTTTTTTTATAAATATTTTCACTATCGTTCATACATTGTGTTGAGTCCATCAGGCTCTAAAGTTTTTAATTTTTTTATCCAAAAGGCTTCTTTAGTTTTTCTATAAATTTCTGTTCCAATACTCTTTCTATGGCGGTAACTTTTAAATGTTTCATCGAATGATTATGCTGAATAAAGTGGTTTCCTACCGGATCGTCTGTTTTGTTTGTTCGTATTTTTGAAAAGTTCAATAGCATCCGTTGATATAGTGTATCACCCGTTTGTTCTACATATATAAGTTTTTCGCATTTTGTACAGTTAATTGCATATACTACGCCCACTGTTTTACAGTTTATTTGTCCCTGAATGGTATATTCTTTCCCGGTGTTGTCACAAAATACCTTGGTTTCATTTATGTGTGAGCATAATGCACAATTTTTATCGCATGGTCCACAGCCATTAGTTTGTTTATAAAATAGTAAATTGTGCTTCTTGTGCACTAAGATGTCTTTTACGTTGTTGTTTAAATGCTACGATAGGCGGATCGGGGAATACTTTCTTTAACCTGTTAGATTGATGGAGAATTTTAAGATTTTTTTCTGAGAATTGAATGTATATTTGGAAGCGCTTTGGAAAAAAGTAATTTCCAAAGGTACTCTGTCGTTTTCTTCCTTTGGTTTGTACTGTAATAGATCGTCTCTGTTTATAATGTCGATTTTTTTAATTGAACTTCAGTTGACGAGTTATTGTATCAACGTTTTTTCAGGTGCGTTTTTATTTCTTCTCTTCTTATTTCAGGTGCGTTTTTATTTTTTCCCTTCTTATTTATTCAGGTGCGTTTTTCTTTCTTCTCTTCTTATTTGTTCAGGTGCGTTTTTATTTCTTCTTTTCTTATATATATATGTCTCCATTCTCTCTCTCTCTCCTTCTCTATTGTATTATTTTTTTAAAGGTCCAGACTCGGTGACCTGTTAAAATTATTATTATCAGTTGTAACAAATTTGACGTGTTTTATTGTTACCTGATAATATTAATGTCAATCAAATGGGCGTTAAAACTGTGCAATGAAATTTAGTCATGTGATATAGCCTAAGTTAAGAAAACATATATTCGATTTCTATATTTCAAGTTTGCTACTTGTGGATACAAAAATAAAATAATAAGGACTTGTTGAAGGTTATAGAAATTATCATGCACAGTTTTGTTTAAATTATTATATTCCATTGGAATGACCAGATAGAATTGGCATTCGTGAACTATTTATTAACTATGCAGATGAAGTCCGACATTTCCCAAAATAAAACGAAGATTAATTCAAATGTGGCTGTGTTTATGTAATGAATAAGTACGGATGCATTCATAAATAAGAAGATATTGTACGATTGCCAATAAGACAACTATCCATCCAAGTCACAATGTGTAAAAGTAATCAGTTATAGGTCAAAGTACGGCCTTCAACAAGGAGCCTTGGTTTACACCAAACAGCAAGCTATAAAGGGCCCAAAAAAGACTAGTGTAAAACAATTCAAACAATTCAGGAAACAGGAAAACAAACGGTCTAATCTATATAAAAAACGAGAAACGAGAACCACTTATGAAACACACCAACAAACGACAACCACTGAACAACAGGATGTATTCATCTTTTTTCAATTGAACCTAAATCTAGAACATTAAAATGCAATACTGGTTGTAGCAAAATATGTATAAATATAAATACGCAACCCCAAAGTATAGTCTACATTATCTTAGGTCTATGTTCCATTGAAGAACCTTACATGTACTTTTCAGGCTAAAAAGTTATAACATTTTTTTTTCCATCAGATTTATAATAGATCTAAACGTAGGTTGTAAATCATCTTTAATTTCGACACAATGCGAAATAGACCAATTTCCTCCAGCTAGACAGTTCTCCAATGCTGATATCGAGAGTTTGGCCCCTAATATAAGTGTCTTTGACATTTTGACCTATTATTTCTGTTTGTTTTGCTCACACATTGTTGTCAATAAAATGAAATTCTATGCGACTGTCATACAAGTGAGAGGTTAATCTAGCTATAAAACCAGGTTTAATCCAAAAATTTCTACATAAGGAAATGCTTGTACCAAGTCAGGAATATGACAGTGTTTGAGATTTTTTTGGTCATTTGATACAAGTTTTTCCGCTTTAAATTTCCTGGGAGGTCAGTTTTTTTGTTATTTGACTTTTTTGGCATTTCTATATGCAATGCCTACATAGTTTCTATCTACCTTGATCAAGACATCCGAATATGTATACATATGTCCTGAGGTGGTCTTACATAAGTTCAAAAAAAAGATATCAACCTCAATCCGTTATCTCTAATTTGAGATAACAAGACTTTATATAAGCATTGCAGTAGGAACAATGTAACTTAAAAAGTTGTATGAACTAGCGCTATAAAAATCGTACTCAATGTGTCGTTCTTGTGAAAAGTTGATTTTTATGTCACATTATGTTTTCTTTTTTATATGCATGTCTTTTTTGTAATGGACGTTCAGAACAATCCATGTATGGTTCAATTTAGTCAAAATAAGCTAAGAAACATTGATGATGAATTATTCACTTGCAAGTGAATAATTCGACCTCATTGAATTCATATTCATGTGAATTTCAATTTAACCCCTTAGCTAGAGATGGATAACGCATGAATTGTCCGTGTAAAGTTATTTAAAGGAAAAGAATGTCAACATTGAAAGTGAAACAAAGGTAAAACATTTGATTGACTGATTCGATCCACAAAAAATCAATTTTATACAGGTAAAAACGATGATAAACATATATTTTCAATCTATAATATGAAATTAAACAGACCTAGAAAAATCTAATTGCACGAGTTCGCTAAATCTATTTATATCTATATTTGTGTTTATATCGCTTATATGGTCATGGGAGGTGTTCAGAGGTCAACTCGATAGTTAATTAGATGGCATCTAGACTAAATTACAAAATTACACACGAAACGAAGCTACATATTATCAAGCTCATGCTCTGTAAATTGTTTATTTAAGACTTTCGTTAGTTTTGGATAAATGTTTTACATTGTTTTAAATCAAATATGAGAATTTGAGTCAAATCGATGAATATGAATTTGACAGGACTTATCCTTTTAAAATTTGCATTGTACCTTGGTATTTTTGTTAATACTTTTAACAGAATGTATGTTAGAAATTCGATAGAAAGGAAATTTACACCATCTAAATTTTACTACAATTTCAAACAATAAAGCCTAAGTGCCAAATATATTGTAAACAATATTTCATTTTCAAACAAAATCATTCCTTCTGTAGTGGATTTATAGTGACTTATATAATCAAATCAAATAAATTTTATTCACATACATGTTTTATTTTTTGTAAGATACAATAATTAATGACCACAATTTTCAAGAAAAGCATAACAAATGTAATACTAATAATCAGATATGGTAAGTATTTGGTCTAAATAAATCAGACTTCAAATAGTAGAGGTCAGTAGACCATACGTTATCTTTTGAAAACCCTGCATTGAATGCACGTACTTTTAAATAATCAGAGTGTTAATCAGTTATGAATTTTGAAAGGTATGATCATAAATCGATTAAACGTATATGATAACCTACATCGACAGAATATTTCAAAAACTGGAATATCATTAAAATATAGGCAAATATTTGTCAGAAATTTTAGACATATAATGCATACCGCAACAATCTAGTGTATATCAATTTAAACATCTCACTCATTTTTCATTTCTTTTCATTATGTTACTATTCTATTTACATGATGTATCTACCAAGTAAATATAACAACACCATTTGATGATTGCAAGTAAATGACTTTATAAGCATAGTTAATCATAGATATCAATTGATCGAATCGTTTTCTAACCAAGTATAGAAACAAGCAAATGTATTGCAAAACGTACGAATTTAGATAACAACTTATAAATTTCATGCGTTCGAAGGCTTTTATCGGGTTGCTGAAACCTAAACATTTGAAAGTCAGGAATGTATAAATACGTACAAACGTTATGATATACTAGTATATCGAAAGAAGACCGGTCTTGTAGTATTGCCGATATATTATAACCGATAATGAGTCAAACTGGTTGTGGATCAAATACATTCTAGGAAAAAACATTTCCTGTCAACTGTGACTCGATAACAGTTGGTGTTTTGTAGTACGTACAAGGTCTTGGTTGCTTCCTGTAAGTAACCGATACGTAAATAGGCGATCTCACGGATGTTTATGAAATTTTGCATGCAACTACATGGATACTAGCAGATACCAAAAGGACCAAACACAGTATAGACTTATCCATCTTTCAACTGTCTGCATACAACAAGATAGTCTGCGAGACAAACCATTAAATAAAAAACTGTTATGTTGACTGACCTTGTTATGTGACAAAATGCTTCATGTATATGTTTGCAAGTTTTTTTTTGTCGATAAAATGAAAACCTAAAAGACTCAACTTTCGATTTTGATGAAAAAAATGTCGCTGTTGCTGTAGTATATAAATATAAATATAATCTCATAGTTGTGTTGGAGCAGTTTTTTTTAAGGATTACACAACTAATTGAAGTCTGTATCTTGTGCACATGGGCGAACGTAACGTTTGAATTTAGATGTATATATACATCATACGATTTGTCAGAGGAATGGGATATTGACAATTGTAAAAGTTAAACAACACGACGGGTGCCACATGTGCTGCATTTTAAGAAAGGTTTATCTTCCTGGGCATATATTATCACCTCCTGTTATGATAGGGCTGCGTTGCTCAGTCTTGGTTTTTTTATTGTTTTGTAGACTGATGTTTGTCATTTCGAAGTTTTCTTTTTTTTGGAATGAATTTTAACGATTTCTCGTTGACTTCTGCGTTTTGATTCTGCCATTGGCATGTTCGCCTCTTTATCATCAATACGTTTGTTTTCATTTAATTGATAAATACGTTTGTTTTCATTTAAGTAATAAATACGTTTACATTCATTTGAGTGATAAATACGTTTATTTTCATTTAATTGATCAATACGTTTATTTTCATTAATCATTGCACTTTGAAGATTGGGTTTACGGTATACACTGTCTATTACCTGCAAATACGCAAATATGCGCATTTTGAAATCAAATACAATTAATTCATTTTGTGTTAATGCCACCTGATAATAACGTTGTCAAATTAAATGGGTGTCTAAATTGCCTTATCAACTTTAATCAAGTCAATGAATATACTCTTAAGGAGATAACAGATATTGAATTTGTACAGTTATTGTATCGTGCACATATGATACATTCGATAACGTAATTTCATGAATACCATTTCATTCAATGTAATTGTAAGGATTTCCATTTAAAGATCATCTGTTGAACAGAAACGCCTAAAGTGATTTATGCGTATTGATGATATTTTAAAACGTTTTTGTCGTATTAATCTGCAAAATAATAATACACTCTTACAGGTTTGTTGAAATAAACGCCACTCTTTCGTAGTGACCCTACTAGGCATTCATACTTCCAAACATAGATCGACTCGGATAGAATCTAAACGTATTCATAGTAAGATTTGTGTGCTTATATTTATACTACGTTTAACGCGTATGCTGGATGACCTTGACGGATTTACTTCATCAAGAAATTTCAGAGCAATACTTTTGTTAAGATCTTTCAAGAGACGAATAGCAACACAACCAAAGGTTTCAAACAGTGTGAAGCCAAAATCTTTTAAGCCAAAGCCAAAAGCCGTTTCGTTGGAATTCTTGATGCTCCGTCTTTCGTTTCCTTCTTAGTGCTTTGTAGATTAGTGTTGTTCCTTTTGTCTCCACTCATTTTTTTAGGTTTGCCACGCTTTTTCTTGATTTTTCTTTTATTGGTTCTCATGTGTCTCAGTCTCCATTTTAATATCAAACTTTCATGGAATATCTAGTTTTATTCGTTTAAAATTATACCATATTATCCGTATGTAACGTATGTTAATTCTGTACATTAAGTGTTAAACACTGCAGAATTTACTAACATTGAAAAATATACCTTCTATTTTGTTTATATTAGTATAGTTCTTACACATGTATACAATTCATTATCCGTATGTAACGTTTGTTCATTTAATAAATGTTAACAAGAAGCATCTTTGCTCATCGTCCAAAGAAATGCCAATCTGTAAGAACATCTTATTTTAATTTTGTTTATTTGAGAAGCCGTATGACGTGCATGTTAAAAGACAGACAGTCGATATTATGAATATAAATAGTAGTAATTGTGCACTCCTACTGACCGAATTGCTCATTATGTTCATATGATGCAGATTTCACATACAAGCTTAGGTTTCTTAAGGACAAAAAGAAAAATTCGTCATTCCAAGTTATTTAAATTTAGATATTTGATGATGTCATGTTACACAGTAACCCACCTTTCGGTGAATTCTTGCATCGTAATGACCAATTGAACTTGACATGAAGGCTACCAAGTAAATAAGAATTTCTGTTTACGATTTCATGCTTTTCTTGAAATGGCACCGATTGACGACTTAAAAAAAGGATCGTCGACAAACATGACCTCGTTGCCGAATTCTCGTTTCTCTGTAGTAGCATACTATTTGTCAAGTTTTCGTTTCTACGTAGTAGCATATGTGTTCATAAGGCAAACAATGGACAAAACATAGCCAGAAAATGCTCGATCTGTTTTACGAGGAAGAACGACAAAGATCCAACTGTACAAGTGTTCCAGTCATCATGATGCATAGGTTGACCATACGGTTTGTCTGTATCTCAACACGACTGGACGAATTCCTAAGTTTTTTAGAGATACCAAAATTTGTGTATGTAGGTCAAAACAAAACATTTGAATTCATCAGTTGTTGCTAAATTGATATATCCTGTGAAGTGTTGTACTCATGAATAATAGAATTTAATGGTTATACTAGTTTTATGAGAAATATTACTACAACTCAACAATAAAAATTACAAGCTCTAAATCGGCTTAATCAGCTTAAAGCTAAAAAAGGTTGTTAGATATTTGTTTAGTACTATATAAAAGATCAGTCATCAACACCAAATTTAAATGATGAGAAAAAAACTGATTTTAGAAATCAAAATTAATAACAACGCTCCTTCTGTGGTACATACAAATACACGTGTAGCTGGCAATGGCTTAACTAATATTCAGCTTTGAACACCCAAAACCTCAATAACATAAACAACAATTTTATTTGATCGATTATATTTTGGATCTAGTACCAACGTGTCTAGCAATGAACTGCCTCGAATACAGGATGTTGAAGGTTCTATGCTGAAACCAAAGACTTTACACGTTTTCGTTGCTGCTTCTTCACTAAGCACGTAAAAAGTTTTCAGTATGTCGGTTTAGTGAAAAGAAAAGATATACTTTTATAGTATCATAGTTATATGAGTCCAAATTTTTTTTCTTTATCTACCTTCTTCAAAACCGATCAAACCTAATAATTTGAAAATACTTGATCCGAAATACGATGCGCATCATGGCAATACTGAAAAAAAAAATGTGATTTTTCATCCTCTTCCTCAAAATTTGCCTATTCAGTGGAGTGCCTCCTTAAGCTGATTTTTTTCTGGTAAACGGGAGACAATCCAGTTATAACTATTTTCCTTCGCCCATTTAAATGCACGTACGAAATGTGCTAACGTTAAGTATGACCTACTGTTGATATGCAATATCGACTCTAATATTCGGTAGGTTTAAAGAAATTGATAAATAATGTCAAACTGCTTGTAACATATAGTTTCGTACACAATTAAATTAAAGCTGAGATGCAGTTAGCATGGTTAGTGCTTTCTTGTACATTTATAGGAGATAATCCTACTTAAACAGTTTTCCATTGCCCATTACACATGCACGTACAGTCAATATTTACTTTAAGTATGACCTACTTTTGATAAACAGTATCGATTTTAATATTCAATAAGTTGCAATGCCACAATATGTATAATGTGATGAAGTATGACCATAAGCGTTAATATCTGGACAACACTATCTGATAGGTCTGTTTTACTTTAGTTATTTTTACCCCAATCAGCTTGACTTTGAGCTTGAAAATTCAAAACCAAATTATTAAAACATATTTTTATTTCTGATGATAATTTTACAGTGTATATATTCTTCCTTATAAAATGCATAAATATAATGTTAGCTAAAATTATCTAAAAAAAAAGATTGTCCATGAAGTTTAAAAATAAATAAAAAAGTAACAATTCATTTACAAAGTAGCTAATGAGTAATGGACGGAATGAACGGACCATGAAAACAACTGATCAAGTATTATGCCTCCAATTGTATATATATAAAACTTGAATCTCTAAAACAAATGCTTATTATTTGTATTTTGAATGAATATTGTTATAATTGACAATAAGAGATATATACCTTCGTTTGTAACGAATAGAGGCATGTATAATTCCTGTTTGCTATTGAATTTTCTTTGGCAACTCTTTAAGCCATTGATTTGCTTTGTGGAAAGCAGTCAGAATATGTATACATGTAACGGAGTGAAAATCAAATCAGTTACCAAATATGAAATTGTAATTCATAATGAATTGAAAGCACAAACGGACTATTCTTACCAAACTCTCGTTGCAATTGGTAAATAACATTTACAATCAAAATTGGTATTAATTGTAGTCTATGTCTAAGGGTAACGACATGTTTTGTATGTGTGTGTTGTAGGATAAGACCAGGTCTCCATTGCATTCTTTAACATCCAAATTGTAATTTTTCTTGCTAATCAAATGTTTATTCCAATGTAGTATTAACTAAGTGTTTTTTAAATAACTTCATTTATTAAGTGCATTGCTGTATCGCCGTTACCAAATTTACCACAAACCCCTGTTATACGCTTGACGCTTTAATCGATAATCGAATGAAAGTCCTTCAGCATAGGATATTTTATTCTACAGAAATAAGTATATATTAGAGTGAAATATGATCTTATTTACCAGAGGGTAAATTTACAACGACTGCCAATTAGAGCCTTATAGAAAATTATTTGATTTTCAAAATATATAACATACACGTATCAATCTCATTCAATAATTGTTATATATTACGCATATCAACCTAACTAACTATTTCATTCGCAGTATAACAGTCTTTCGGCTTTCACTGATAAAATACACTGTGATATCTTGATTTTATCTAAAAATTTAGATATAGCACTGTAGTAAAATGTTATTACATTTGACTGTGCTATCTATATAATCTCATCATAGATACCAGGCTTAAAACTGTGTATGCTAGACGCAAAAAAGACGAAAGACTCATCACAGACGCTCGCATTAGAAGAGTTAAAAGGCCAAATAAAGTCCAAATTTGAAGAGCATTGAGGACCCAGAATTCAAAAAGGTTTAGCTAAATATATTTAATTTAATTCAGAACGAGATGATGGTTAACATAATAGATTACTTAAACGTCAGTCCAAGCGATATTGTCATTTCTTGTCCTTATTACTTCTTAAAAGAATTGTTTATTTAAGCATTGATCGCTACACAATCGATTGTGTCGTTATCATCATCCGTTTCAGATTCACTGAGCTGCAGGGGATCACCGATGACACCAATTTCAATTTCTGAATATTCTGTTCGATTGTCTTTGCCATGAATATAAAATTTGCGGTTTTGTGGAATGGAATCCAGATCAAGTTCAATGTAATTCAATTCTGAAGGTTTCTGTAAGAAAAGGAATCATAAATGTACTTTCCGCGGAACTAACATCAAATTTGTCATTAATTAATTAAAAAATTATAGAGAAAATTATGTTCTAGTTCCTGCTAACAGAGACGAGATGGTTTTGTCTATTTTTTTAGGATTGTTTTGGTCATAAAGCTCCTTAAGTATTAAGACAATCATATATACATCTCTGGATTTCAAAGATTTCGAGCGTTCACGGTGAATTGTAAACAAGAAAAGAGATTCGAATACACCAAAAAAGAATATGTAAATAATACAAAAACTTATTTTTAAAAAGCGTTCATGGCTATATCAAAACCTAAACATGACCTTTCTTACTTTTAGATTAAAGCAAACAACACAGTTCTAACTTTTGTTCATACATGTTTTACAATTTTTAACCTAAAATTGTTTAGTATGAAGCTAATGTCGATAAGAGGGGCCTCGGTGGCCGAGTGGTCTAAGTAGTCGAACTTCTGTATCACTAGCCAGTCAACACTTAGGTTGTGAGTTCGAATCCCGCACGGGGCAGGTGCACTCGACTCCAATTTTAATTGACTAGGATTGTAAGTTTTCCTACCGAAGGTCGGTGGTTCTCTCCGGGCACTCCGGCTTCCTCCACCAATGAAACTGACCGCCACGAAATAGCACAATAGTGTTGAAAGTGGCGTTCAACACCAATCAATTAATCAATCAATCAATCATGTCGTAATCCATGTACCTGTTTACAATCTGTATACGTATTTTACTGTCGGCAAAGCAAGTGACAATCAGCTTTTTATAAATTACAATACACAAATAGAATTTCGTCAGGCATTAGGGATGCCGAGCGTTTTAAATATTTAGAACTTAGCTGTCGAGAGTGGAGAAATATCGTATTACACGAGTTTCAGTGGTGAAATTTACATCCAATGATATGTATATACTGTGTTAACCTCTATGGGTTCTTTGTGTGTCAATTTTTGCCAAATTGACGTTCGCTGTGTTGCTTTCTTTTGTTATTGTTACTCATAAAGTAATCTTTATTTTGCTACAAACATTTACTTGGTTGATGCAAGGCAATGATGTGAAAAATCACATGTTGTCTCACCTGTTTCACTAGTTGCTGGTCTAGTGGCTTTATATGACTCATCGATGGTCTGCATCGAAGATGATCGGTCCTCAATGCTATAAAATACAAAAATAAATAAAATTGATAGTTGCTCGTGCTGCTTTTCCAAATCCTTTCAAAATGAATAAATACAAAAAATCAGCATTAATATATTACAAAAAATATACCCGATCAAAAGTTAAGAAGCACTTCCATTAAAAAAAAATATCAAATTTCCACCAAATTTTCAAAATTTAATATTTATTCTGTTTATTTTAATAAATTGTTTTACCATTGAAATAACCCTTCGAAGAGATTAAGCACATATAGTACTAAAATGACTGAAATAATGATAGCTTTGGTTATAACATGTATCCATTTACGATATCTGAAAATCAACAGGATTTATTTAGAAGATTTTTGTAAATTAGACAATCATATTGCAATTGATACGTTGTGTACATTGGGATTGCAATGAACAGTTTTAACTGTTCACTTTAGTAAAAGAATTTGTCATAATCAAGTGCATTGTTATGAAAGGTCTTTTCTTACGGACAAAGATCGATTTTCAGAAATCTTTATTTTTTTTAAGGAAGTGGCACTACCTAGAATTTCGACTTCGTAAACCTTTTTACTGAGGTAATATAGGTTATCAATATTCAAGCAAAACGCTGTTTCTACATGACACTCTTAAGTCGAAGGATGCTAAAGAATATTTTCAGATAGGAAAGTTAATACTAACGAATCAGAAAATAAGATTCGTGGTCCTTAACTGATTTTATTGAGTATGCTTAAAGTCGACACTTTTTTTTCAATGATCGATTTGGGAAAGAAAACATATTATTGTCGTTGTACTAGGCCTGTTTAATATGCACCTTGCATATTAAAGTTATGAGAAAAGGGAGTCATACATTCATCATGTTCATTCCTACTGAAATTTGAATAGACAACTGATGCAGAGGCAGCTCCAGGTACGGTTGGTTGGCAATTCTCATTTATGCCATACATATTGTTAAATGCAACAATTCCTGAAATAAAAAAAAAAAAAAAATATACGGTAGTTAAAGATTATTTTAATATAATTACATTACATGTATGTTTCATTATAATACGTTATTTTGATTGGCTAGCAGCAATCTCGCGTCATTCTAAAATTAACCTTCATTTCAAAATAAAATGTAACAATCTTGACGACACGAGCTTCCACAATAAACTGCACAGGTAAACAAATGAAAAAATTGATAGAAATCGTGTTTTCATGATCCTAGCAAAAACATGTAATTATAAGTATTAAATGCTTTTTTTTAGTAATTTTAAAGGGCTTCCGCGCTCCATACAAAATGTACTTTTACACCCCAATAAATTTACAAAAAGAAGCATTCATTTCTTAAGTAATATGAGTATTGCTTCTTTTGTTAAAACAACTAAATCATATATAAAGATATCGTTGTAGTTATTAACCAGCCAGACTCAAGGTCCAAATCTATGGTACCCTCAAGATTTATTTTAAATTTAAAACATAATGTAAAGTACTTGGATTTCCTAAATGTAAATAAAAGTATGAGAACAACATTAAAACTAACAAGATTCTGTTTTGTCTAACAAATATATTCATATATTCTATAATTTTCAACAACATTAAATCTAAAGCGAAAATGCTGTTACTAGTTTGTAATCAATTTTTATTTTCTAGAAATCCCCAATGCCGATTGCAATAAGTAAATCCTGTTTTATAATGTTTACTCTTTACCTTTCTTGGTATGGATTAAAAAAAAAAAAAAACACCATACCTTCCTGCTGTCCGCTATTTCTGTGTTCACTGTAAATAAATAAGAACAAATTTGCAAACAACTAAAATCATATATATGATGCTACAAAGGTAGTGAAGATTTGAAAGTTTTAGATTTTCAATTAAAACTCGCTTTTTTGACTGACAATCTATAAAAACGACTGATATTGTTTAGAACGAGTGCGTATCAACGAAGTGTCATATTTAATACATTATTTAAGATGGTTGTACACGTGAAAAATTACATTTAATCAAATAAGATGTTTAATTGGGGCATTAGCTTTCCAACAGTTTGATTGCAGAACTAATTTTTTGCGCCGATTGCTTTTTTAGTCGATATCCTTTCGTTATCTGCTCATTCCCATGTCTCTATTTTGTCATTTTACAACGATAACTCATTTTTCAGTTTCAATGTAATTCTAGTCAATTATACGTTGATTCTTGTACGTGCTGGAAAAAATATGGCTAACTCTGTTGGTTTTAATTTATTATTATATATAAATTGAAAATATCATTACCTGTGTTCATGTCTATTTTTTAGATTGTCTAAAAATAAAAAATAAACAATCATATTTAGGTATGAAGTTAAATCTGGCTTTAAAAACACCAATCATCATTCGTGAATTACTTGACGAGAAAACTTTTCTATATTGCATGCAAATGTTTTTACTCAATTTTTATATAATTAAAAAAAATATTAGTTTTAAGAGAAACATAAAAGAGAGGCGAACGTTACCAAAGGGATACATGTTTTTTTATAGTGTGTCTTTCTATGTTGTGATGTTACACTATTGTTTCAGAAAAAGGGTGAAGGTTTGGTACCATTAAAACGTTTTAACCCGCTGCATTTGTTTGCACCTGTCCTAAGTGAGGAATCTGATGTTCAGTAGTTGTCGTTTGTTGATGTGGTTCATAAGTGTTTCTCGTTTCTCGTTTTTTATATAAATTAGACCGTTGGTTTTCCCGTTTGAATGGTTTTACACTAGTAATTTTTGGGGCCCTTTATAGCTTACTGTTCGGTGTGAGCCAAGGCTCCGTGTTGAAGACCGTACTTTGACCTATAATGGTTTACTTTTATAAATTTTGACTTGGATGGAGAGTTGTCTCATTGGCACTCATACCACATTTTCTTATATCTATCAAACTCACAGGTCGATGTGAAGCTGACAATGCTATAGCAAAAAGCGTGATCATTAGAAATTAATAAAATGACGTTGCCTATTGTTTGATGCATTACATAGTATTTGAAAATATAACATGTATAAAGTGACTTGATGTTCTTACAACAACACAAATGGTTGCTTGATAAAATAATGAACAGTCATGTAATATTTCATGAGCATGGGCTTTTGCGTTTCAAACTTTACTCAAATAATAAGGGAAGGATAACTGTAATTTATAATGTTACTTAGTATAAAATCACCTGATTTATACCAAAGGTACCCAACAGAGGCCATTGTTGTAAACAAAAGTCCAAGAACAACTATGATGTAGACAGGTGAATAGGAAAACATGTTGCTGGAAGAGTCATCTGAATTTTAAAAGAAAGGTTAATTTCATACATGAAAGTTCTATTGTTTGGATAAGTTATGTTATGCTTGTACTGAACTCAATTAAAAGCTGCACCTCCCTACCAGTAAAAGAAGCAGTCTGGTCCTTTTCATAGTTTAACAATTAAGATATAGAGCCCTTGATTTTTGGTAGAGTTCGTGTTAAGTTTCTCAAGTGTTTAGTTTTTCTGTGAAATATTTTGTTATGTTGTTTGTCTTTCCTTCGTTTTTTTTCTCGCCATGGTTTTGTCTGTTTTTATTTCCCAGTTTGGTATCTTCTGTTTTTGCGTATTTCCGTTTGAGAATATTTATTATAGTGTCATACACCAGTTCCCAGCTTATTTGAGACATGCGTATACAGAATGCGAGGGTGGAGATGGTTTAAATGTGATTGCGAGCGGTTAGCTCCCCCATCCCTACCCCATTTGCCTTTTACCTAAATGTTTGTGAGAATATCTATAAATCAGGTGTTTATTATAACATTCGTTCAAAGTTGATAAATGCATAAGTTTTTTGAACATATATATACATAAACACAAAACTAATTGAACATTGTTTTCAAATATAATATCAATTTATGGTCGTTCAACGAAGGGTGCAAGCCCATTGAACAATAACCAGAACATGTGTTGTTATGTTGATGATTGTATCTACCATGTGTTAAAGATGTGTACACAAATAAGCTTCCAATGTAAACATGTATGAATCTTTATATTTTAACAACGGTTCAAATATGCTGTCTTTACCAGCGAGAAGAAGTTTGTTTTTGCATTGTCAACTATACTACACAGTAAACTTAAGTTTGCTTTTTAGACCCTATACTGTACATAAAGTCTAGTGAGCATCTAACAATGGCAATCAAAAACAGAAAAAAAGCATAACTAAATGGAAAAAAGATGAAAAACAAACAACTTCAACAATTACACAGTGATAAACTAAAGATTCAGCAACACGAATCACGCAAAAAAATCATGTGTTTATCAAAATATATCTTAAACTGTATATCAAAATCTTTAAATATGTTTCTATGAGTGCATGAATTCAAAGTCTTTTATGCTTCTCGCAATGCTATGTTTACTATGAACATATATTTAAAACATATCTTACCACCTGTTGTTACATTGAACACATTTGTAAATTGACTTCTATTCATGCTGTTGACCGCATACATTCTTACATCGTAAACTTCATTCGGTAGAAGATTATTGATAACAGCAGTGTAGCTGGTTTTGTGTGTATCAGTAATGTTAATATGGTCAAACCAGTTTTCTTGAGATTCTTGTTTGTACTCAATAAAAAAAGTTTGTGTGGAGCCTCCGTTAAATCCACCGTTCCAATCTATTTTCGCTGATTTGGTTCTGGGTAAAATTCCTGTAATATATGGGACTTCCGGGCAAGCTTTAAGAAAAAAAGGGAAGATAATAATTATAATAATATAGGTAAATGAAATTACTTGAATCAAATTTGTTAATACGAATATTTCTTAAAGTTAACAAAAGCATTATCTACTATATATAATAATGTTTCCTGATTTTTTAATCTCAATCAGTGCTTAAATAAATAATAGAACGGAACATTTAAAATTGGTTTCCATTGTTCACGTACGATTTACTGCATATAAAATAAATCTGAAGTGTACTTCCTGCTTTTTAAGTCCGATTGATCCTTACATCTCAAGTGTCTGAAAATCAATCATTTGTGTTTGCGTTGTATATTTGTTGTCGCATTATAATTTTATGTTTGAATGTTTAGTGCTTTCACTTAATTACTCCTAACGTGTCTAGGTATTTTAACATTCCTGACTCTCAAATATTTAGATTTTAGCGTTTTTGATGATGATAAATCTAAATAGGCGATCCGGACGAAGAAATTCTTAAAAAATTTTCAACATGCACTAGCACTGGATCAATACCTCTGCCGGTGAACAGTAAGTCCCGAGGGTATCACCAGGTCAGTAGTCGGTTTGTCGGTTGTAACATTTCACGTTTTTAAGTTTTGAAATTATTTAGAAAATAAGGTTCCAAATTAGTCATTCAAAGTTGACATTGTTGAATTTTGCTATTCTTTGTAGGTTTTATTTGTTCAAATAATCCCCATTGTTTCTACGATTTTTTTACATCCCTGTCTTTCAAATAGTTAGGTTTTAGTGATTCTTATGAAGGTAAATCGAACAAGGCGATTTATTTATATACATTTCAAATTGATTTGAACAGTGTTTATTGCCATTCTGGATATAAAACGTAAACCGCTTACACGTCATTTTGATTTAGAATTTTGTAAGTTTTTATATCATCTGAAATGAATTTAAATCCTGTAATTTTGTTTGATTTTAAACGAGTATTGAGGGTTGGGATACACATGATGTTGCATGTATATATAAGTGAAAAGTAGACCCGCGTTCGGTAAATATTTCCTTTCCTTTAAAGTCTTTCAAATTAGGAATACATGTAAGAAATACAGATTTCACGAAACAATGTTAAATCTTACAGCATGTATTTGCTTTTAACTGGAAGGTAAAACGGCTGTTTCCGTTTTTATTTGTAGCTTCAATTGTATAGTTTGTGAAATAATCGTCCAAATCAATCTTTGGTATACGAAATGTTACAACATCCGCTGATAACCGAACATTCTGGTTGTGAAAAGTATCTGTAATGTGTTGCTTTTCGGTTCCGTATTCAAAATTGATATGATCTTTCTCTGGTGTCGTTAGTACAATCTTCACGCTGATGACATCAGGTATGCTATAGATATAGAACTTAATGTTGATAGAATCTCCATGCTTTCCATAATGTGCTATGAGATTCCGTTGCAGAAATACTGGACGTCCTGCGAAGAAAAATTCTATAACGTTATAGTAGGAAACAAGTATAAGATGTCTTTTTGTATAGTATATATATGATAAGTTTAAAACACTATCGACTGAGAAAAGATGAGTTAAAAAAGACCGCGTTTATCATGAAACAAAAAGACAGATTATTTATTTTTAGGAAGCTTAAAAAAACTGTCCCTTAATTCGTGTTTTTGGTTGATTAATTTTAACACATTTATGTGTTCACCAACATGATTAAATAGACGTTACCCTTTTCTCTTAGGTAAATGTAACACTAACCTCATCAATGTTCTACAAGTTACGTTAAATCTTATT
Organism: Mytilus coruscus; assembly: GCA_017311375.1. Taxonomy (NCBI): domain Eukaryota; kingdom Metazoa; phylum Mollusca; class Bivalvia; order Mytilida; family Mytilidae; genus Mytilus; species Mytilus coruscus. The sequence goes on from CM029598.1 coordinate 16,822,658, forward strand.
TGAAACAAACACGAGTCTCTGTTTGTTGACTGGTGAAATCATGTAACAAAATAGAAAAGTAAAAGCGAAAGGGTGATTTTTTCGACTAAGTCGGATCTTTTAAAACTATATTTTAACTCGTTCGGTTAATGTTGATGTTAAATTTTTTGCAGGGGAGAATTCAATAATATTATTGCCAAATTGCAACAACCAATAATTCTTATATGATTTGCATATTAGGGAATACGCATATATGATTGGTCGAGAGGACTTCCGGTATTGGCTTTTGACGTTGACCGAACTACTTTTTGTAACCAATGTAAACAAGATGGCGGCGACAATAACACAATCCGGCTCGACGTTGAAAATATTTATTTTCACTTCGCGTTGATTGTTAAATTAAATAATAAACACAAATAGATATAGGAAGATGTGGTGTGAGTGCCAATGAGACAACACTCCATCCAAATAACAATTTATAAAAGTAAACCATTATAAACATTCATTTGAATGATAATAAGATGTTTTTGTAGTTTATTTTTTATCAGATAGCAAATTTCATGGAATACATATTTTTGCGTTCACCAACAAATTTATTCATGCGCCTGGTCAATTCAATGACTTTAATATACAACTTGCGTGTAATAGAGGTTACTAGTGTGGAAAAATAAATTCTTTATCTCCAATTTTAAAGAATTATAAGGATTAAACGCCTTTTTAAAGGAATTTAATTGGTGTATAAACTGGACCAAGTCACTCACAAACATATCATAAAAGTCCTTCGGACTTTTATTTGTTAGTGAGTGAATTGGTCGAGTTTATACACCAATAAATTCCTTTAAAAAGGCGTTTAATCCTATAATAATACAAATAGACAGATTATTTCTATTTGGTCCTTTATATAATATACATATTGACATTATAGTAAATACTCTACTTAAACTTTTTAAAATCATTTAAACACATCGCTTTTTCCGCACTTGGAGGCAATGCTTCAATAATGAACTTGAATCGTGACTGTACGATGAATTTCTAAAAGAATAATCTTTTCTAAAAGTGTGTACAAACCTGTTGTCTGGATAAAAATGTCTTCAGTTTGATAGAAATCACTTTTAGGTATTTTATTTCCTGCGGAACACTTATAACTGCCACTGTCTTCGTGTCTGTGTTCCCTTTTATCGATGAATGGTATAATTAATGTACCATTTTCGTATCCACTTAGGTAACGAATGTGCTGACCATCATATGAATGTTCCCATTGCTTGTATCTATAGGAATTAGGATTTCCTTCTGCTTGACATTCCAAACTCCTGACAGATTCAGTATTGCTGTAGTTTCGTCCAGTTATGGTTATTTTAGGAGGATCTGGGGGGAATCAAACGTTATATCTAGATTCTTATACAACATTGCTTTGACAGGAAGTTGTTAATGTATACTATAGCAGACAAACCCCTTTTTTTTGAAATTGTTCATCATTCCAATGGTTCCAACGTACATGTATTTTTTTACTCAAATGTTTTACTGATAAAGAATATAATCGTGTCTCTGTCACGAAGCAATACATTATTTTCACAACGTGTGATCCCCATTTCGTTGTTATTACAAGAGGTAGGTACAGTTAATCAAAGTTTACCGAGATTAATCCGAAAGAGTCAGTTCAATGTGTTAAGATTGAGGTAACAGTAGCATGCCCATGTTTAAATCTCATATAAATAGATACAAATCAAGGTACAACTGTTACTCAGAAGAACTGCCAAATGAGGAATCTGATCTAGGGTAGAATTGACAGCATCTATTCTACAGTAGATCTATTCAATTTTGTTCTAGGGTACGATCTCTTTTATAAAAAAAAACTGTTTTGAATGTATCAGAACAACTGTTTTAGAAACTATCATAGAACAGTTCTCCTGACATTTATTAACAGATTTTTAGTAAGAGATGTGATACTTTGTGTTTTCTTGCCATTGTTATTAAGCTCCAGTATATAAGGTTAATTGCCGATTGTATACTGATTTTTATTAGTCGTTCTATGAGTTTTTTGAGACAACAACTTTGACCATATATTGCTTATATATTATTATTTCCATTGTACACGATCAATAGAATTATAAACTGTTTGTGTAAATCAGTTATATGTAGGTTTGTTCAGATAAAGGTTTTATGATAGTTGGTTGAAAATCCCAGGTTTTTTTAAAGATGTTTTCAACAAAATAAATTAACTCTAAAATAAGTAAATGGATACATAAATAAATAAATAATTATATTTTTATAACTGTAGATAGGAAACTGTAACAGGAAGATTTTGTCAAAATAACATTTCGTTTCTTTTCAAACATCGGTTTTACTAAAAGAATGACTATTTTTTTTCTAATACTACGTCAAGTGTTTGATTATTGGTGCGTGCTGTGGCAAATAATTTATGCATATTAAGAACCAGAACAAATGAACAATAATGGAAATGTATAAGTTGAGAACAAGATGCAAGTTTGTACAAATCATAATTTTTACACGGTTTTGTACAAGTTATAAGTTTTTTTGCACATACCTTTTTGCACCAGGTGATACAAGTTTATCTTCTAAAACTTATCAGCTTAATGTCTTAAATTCAAATTCAAATTTGGTTTAAATTCTATTTGTATGTTTCTCCTTATACCAAAATCATATCCTTAAAAAGTCTTTTTGTGTTCTTATAATGTTATTTGTATCAATGCTCAGTATTAGACTGTATCATGTAGTCATGAAAATATGCGAAACAAAAGACTGTGTGCTTGTATCATCCATTTGTGTTAAGCGGTTCATAAAACACTGATAACTTGTACAACATTAGAATTTGTACAACATTACATTTGTACAATTTGTACACAGCATATACAATAGATAGGTTCTAAAATGCAGGTCGACTGATATAAAGGAGCGGAAAATGTTAACTGACACTTGAACATGATGGTATCTGAAATAGGGATAGACAAATTGCATTGAAACATGCAACCTACGGTTTACATGCACACATGAAATTAGCAAACGGCTGACTTCGTGTAATTGACTGATTGTTCTGCATTGTTTTGTAACTAGTCTTATTTAATAGATTACCTTAGCTTTTTTGACAAAACCTTTAGGAATTTTGGGTATTCTATGCTATTTGTACTTTATTTGGCCTTTTTACTTTTTTTATTCGAGCGTCAATGATGAGTCTTTTGCTGACTAAACGCGCCATTGGTGAGTCATTTTCTGACGAAACGCGCCAGTAATGAGTCTTTCGTTGACGAAACGTTCGTCTGGCGTACAAATATTTTGATCCTTGTATCTTTGATGAGTTTATTTATATTCATTAGTTTTTATAAACAATTCCATGGGAGAATGCAAAAATTTTGCTAAGATAAATCTCGCTATCATTTGAATTTCAATTCTCTAATGATATGTTCTTACAATCAAATGCATTTTTGTTTACTCCAAAACACAACCAACAAGGCACTTACCTTACAAATACCATGCTTATTGTATTAATTGAATATTGTTACAGGTTCAATATGTTTACTAAACTTATCCGTCGTGACAATGTACAATTTAATCACGTATATTACAACTTTGCATTTTAATTATGATGAATTAAATTAAGTAAACAGTCTATACGTAAACATGTTTTAAGAACAATAAATCTATTGATGTAAAAAATAATGTATACATACACAGAATATTTAACCAGACAGTAGCAGTTCCATTGGCGACAGTATTGTCTGCTGTGCACGTGTAATTACCTATTTTATTACTCCTTATATCTGATATAGTTAAACGTAGCATCATTTCTTCATCGGATATATTGTTGAATTTTAAAACATTTCCATCTGGTCCTTTTAATCTAAGCAATCTGGGTGCCGGATTACTCTTTGCCAAGCATTCAAATGAAACATTTGTGCCCTCAATAACGGATTCAAACGGACTGATACTTATTGAAAGTATTGGTTTTCCTAAAATAGTTTTAAAAACAGATTTAGGATCCCTAGTCAGTTTCGAATAATTGATTGGTTGTCTTTATGAAATGGTGGAATATAATCGAACAAACTGCAATGAATTAACACAATAAATAGGGGGAAAACAAATAATACGATTACAGGACAGTTACAAATTAAAAAAGAAACTAATGGATAGCTAGTAGAGCCATCCAAACTTGTAATGACAATTTTTTAATGAAAATAGAAAAATGTGAAAAACATGCAATGATTTATTCAAATTTCTGTATACATGTTATAGTAATGACTAAATAGTAATTAGTGCAATGTGTTTTCCAAAACCACTAAAATACAATAAAATGATTCTTAACTGTATGAATCAAATCTGCCTGGGAAACGTCAGATTTCAAACTGACAGTCGAACTCTTTTAGCATACTTTTCGATAAAAATAATCGTGCAGTGTCCCTATTTCTTATAAACATGCAAACAAATAATAAAAAGTAAAATAACAAAAATGCCGAACTCCAACGAAACTTCAAAACGTAAAGTTCCTTGTCAAATAATAAAATAAAAAGCTCAAACACATCAAACGACTGGAATGTTTGAAAGTTAATTAACTGCATGATAATATAAATAATTATAACGCTTCAATACAGCGTTGTCAAGTGAATTAGGGCAGACATGATTATAATGGTACATGAATCCCATATTTGCAGAAAATATATTGCTGGAACTATTTCACAAACACAAAATCAGTCAATAATTGGTAAACAGTCAAGGCGTACAATTGTAGAATGTGCATAGAAACAAATTAGAAGCCTACGCGTTCTGGTACCCTTATGGTTGGTAGAAATCCCAGTTTTCTTTTTGTCGGATAGTAACTTTGAACTGCACGTGATTTTCACTGTGATGACTTGTAATTTAGGTGACGTTTTCTAAATGAATTGACTCTAAAACTACATATTTTGAGGACAATGAGTTCGTTTGTTTTCCATTAACATTTCTCTTAATAACTTTTAATATATATATCATTTGTTTTAGTTAAACTATATGAATGAATAAATTTTCGATTAACTGAAAATAAAATGAAAATTACACTTGCAAATTATCATATTGACTTTTTAAACATTCACATGTTATCCTATCAATAGTCAGTAGGCGATAGCGAAAAAGTAGCAATAGTTTGAAAAAGAAGGTTTTGTTTACTTAAATGCCAATCTGAATATTTATTTATTTTCAAATTGTATGATGGTGCACAAATATAACATTTGTTTCCCTTTACTGTTTTAGTAATTCAAGATATAATTTGGTTGAAAAGCACAAGAAATTAAAAATTAAGGGGACCTAACCCCGTAATTTGCTATCATTCTAACCAAAAGTTATGTAGAGATTTCTCGAATTACCAGACAAGCAGAAACGAAAGACTTACCATTTCTAACTCAGGATGACGGTAACTTCAAAATAGGATGGTTAGTTCGGTGGTTTTTTTCAGCCATGTTTTGGAATTTTTCTAAATTGCCTAATTCTTACAAAGACTGGCACTTAATTTCTATATCTATGTTCATGCATTTATGCATAAATATTTCAAATGCCGCGAGTGCTTGTCAGATATTATACCTTTTATACGTTCATATCATTTATTATGATAAGGGGGAGGGGGTCGAATTGAAATATTTGAAGTCTCTGCAGTGAATTATTTAGACGTTTAGGCCATTATCAAATTGAAAAAAAAAACACCTAAATAAAACTTCGATCTTAAGGAAAGGATAAAGATTATTCAAATATGAATAATTAAAACATAACATTACAATTATGAACTTTTATAATGCTTTTTAATGATAAATAATAAAATGAAATTCGTACAAATTCATATAGCTTATATCAATATGAGGGGGAGAGAGTACTGAGTCACTTGATTCAAAAGTAACAAAGCCGATTTGAATTTAAGTTCATATAGATGGGACTAGTCTTAAGTGTTATGGTAAGTCTTGTTGAGAAAAAAACCCCAAAAGAATGAATCTGTTGTCACAAAAACAACAATCCATATATCGTTACACAAAAAGTAAATATTGAGACAAATATTAATATTTTTTTTAGTTCATATACAAAATAAGTATCACAATATCTAAAACAATAAAACACAATAATCGTAAGTTATTCACTTACTGATTTGCAACAGAACGTCAAAAGTGTGCGTAACAAGCTTTCCATCACTCAATGTTGTACATCGGTATGCTCCTTCATTTGATTCTTTAAAACCGTATATAATCAAATTATAATCGCCATTTTCACTATCTTTTATAACTCCGACATCTTTCAATGCAGACTTAACTACACTGTTATCGCTATACGATGTCAAATTTGGGGGCCCACTCCATTGCAATGTAGCATTTACCGATTTAAACGGACAACGTATGGTGACGTTTGAAGATTTTGTAACGTAGAGTATTTCACTTTGGTGTATATCTGAAATGAATAAATGGATCAAAGAGTTACCCTAAATATATATTCAAAGGTGGAACGATAAAATAAATTAAAACCAGAAAATAATGGAGGACGGAAAAAAACCGCCTGCCAATATAATTGTGCTGTTGATTAACACCCTTCAGTAATCGATTTAGCGTAATGTATAGTGAATGATATCAACTGTGAATTTAATTCACTTCTTATTTTTCAAATTCCTTTTTAGTACTTCTATTTTACTTGATTTCATCTTGGCTCAACTGCACGGTTTTCGTTTTATAGCCAATGAACAAATAGATCTAGATAACGTGAACAATAGGTACTATTTTGAAATTTTCGGAGGTATTGAAGTCAATCACTCAACAAAACAAATATAATGTAACAACGTCACCCATACCTTTAAACCATTTTCTCTTTGGATAGCACACAAAATAACTTATTTCAATTAAGGAAATCTGAGGGATATGATGTACTGTTCAATATTTAAAGCAACGATTGACGCCATATTGCAATAGCTGTCAAAAATAACGGAGGCCACGTGATTAAACATATTATTTTTTGACGGACGGATGGAATACAGTCTCAAGAATTTTTGCTCCATGCATATAGTATACTTTGATTTGATATGTTAGTACTGCAACTCTAGAAAAATGACAACAGAATGAAGGACGAAGAAAAATTGTTTAATGGTCACCAACTAACAGACAGCTGACTATATGGCATGGGATTATAGCTGATTATGCAGTCTGGGTTTTGTTCATAGTTAAAGGCCGTAGGGTGATCTATAGTTGTTAACTTCTATGTCATTTTGTCTCTGGAGGGGTGTTGTCTCGTTGGCAAGCATACCACATCTTCTTTTGTTTTTGATCTATGACCAAATTTGCCAACAATGTACTTTATTAAGCTATGAAATATATTTGGATGACGCCTATGCAACCAGAAAATTTTCAAGGGTCCTCGAAATTTTTCAAGTCAGGGAGGTTATTGCATTATCTCCGGATTACTTAAATGATAGATCATCGTTATATACATGCATTGTCTATGTCATGAATTGTTTAAATCTTTTTCTAACATACCGTTAATCACGGAGATTATGATACTTCTCTGTGAAATTTACTGAGACCGTTTCTATGTTCAATAATATAGCTTTAAACAATTTATTTGTGAAACAGTCTTTGAACAGTATCTTATTTATACACAACTCTTATGCACTCTTTAAGAGCATACCAAATTGTTTACAGACATGTCTGTTATTAAAGTATGTTGCCCTGGCGATGTATTTCAGTTATATTGTTCTCACCAAGATGCTTTCTGACGTATACACAATATTTTGTGTATTTGTATGCAGGATATATACATTCGAATGAACACCGAAACTGCTTGGGTGTAGTATATTCATTAGTAGATTCGTTTTGGTTTCCCCCACGTTGTTTTGCGATCACCGATTATGATATTTGTACAACTGGAACAAGATATATTGAGGAACATACAAATGATACATGGTCTAACGCTTAATCTCTATATTACTAAAACTTTCATTTTTTTTTAATTATAAATAAGTTTGACTGCATTACACACTTCAAGTCTGGCTATATGCATTTTGTTTTATGTAAACAAAAACATTTCGAGAAAAACTTGTATAGTCACACTAAAAATGTCGCACCATAATGGTTCTTGTTGACATAATAACTTGCAACTAAGCTTGTGTTTTTAAATTATAAACATATTATTTAATTTAAGGATATATATTAAAACACGGAAACGGTAACCAAACAAAAACGTAAATACAAATGTCAGTTGTATGCGAACGATCATTCAGTTAAAATTAGGTGGCAAAAAAGATCAGAATAGAAAATAAAAATAAAAATGAGTGAAACATTGTCTCAAATGGGCGTCCTCAAATCAAAATATTCAGTTTTTAAGTATAAATACACCAACTAACTGGAATACCTCCTTCTTTTTAAAAATTTGTTCTTAGTTTCCAGGTGATAAGAAATTTCAAATTACTATAAACTTTTCAACTAAAGTTACTATGTGGTCCTTAGAGAAAAAGTAAGTTATGCTATTGCCATAAAAAGAGAAAAACTTAAGGCCAACCAAATCGACAAGTAACTAACAATTTAATCGAAAGACATGGTGCCTGTACAGTGTTTGACATCTGAACTAATATAATATCCATCTAGATTGTTGCCCTGAGTAGCCAGTGGCCTTGATCATTCGTTACTAGTATCACTACCATTGGGTCGATAACTTTGATGATAGACTGTTAGTCCACAAGGTGGTTACTAGCTAAGTAGCCAGTACGTATACATCGGTAATGGCAGGAAAATACGGATACTGTGTAATTAAAATTTGCCTTTACAAAATTGGGGAAATCATTTCAAATTAAGATACATTTTGCAAAGCTCTTTGCCAAGTTTTGGCTATTCTTTTCGTCCTTTTTATAAACTTTTCATGTTTGTTAATAGGATTTGGGATTTTTGAATACTAGTATAATACATATTTTTGCCTCGAGCATCACTGAAGAGACATTCATCGTCGAAATGCGCACCTGGTGCAGTGAAATTGGTACTGTGTTATTGTGATTCGTGTGTTAAAAAATGTTGAAATTACAGAAACATTGTCCTCTAACTTGTTTGTCATCTGCTATCGATAACAATAATTTTACGGAAACACATATGAATTTGTACATCAAAACTTATCTAACACGCCAGTAAACAATATTCTAGTATTTAATGTTAATCAAAACACAAGGTTTACTTATGTAGTATTATTCCACTTATTTGTTTTAATTGTTAAGAAACCTTTAGCGACCCCGTTCGTTTACATGTTCATTGTAAAACAACGAAGGAATAACGAAAAAAACGTAAACCTGATCTGACCTAGCCAAAGGATGGCCACAATGGGTAATGATTTTGAAATCAAAGCATATAACGAATCGATAATATAGGCATGAACGAATAAAAAGTCCATGATATATAAACAATAGTGTACATGCATGATGACACTTATTCCTGTATCAATTCAGGAATATGACAGTTGTTTTCCATACATTTGATGTGTTTGGCCTTTTGATTTTGCAATTTGATGAGGGACTTTCCGTTTTAAATTTTCCTTGGAGTTCGGTATTTTTGTTAATTTGATTTTTATTTGATAATTCATACATTCTGCTTTATTTTTTTATCTCACATGAAATTAACAATAAATCATTACCAGAGTTGATATTTAGATTACTACAATTGTTTTAATATCTTAAAATGATATATTTTCCCAAAATACCGTAGAAAAGTGCACTGAAAAATCACAAGAGTCTCATCTTCTACCAGTTTGATGCTACATAATCTACAAATTCGTTGCAGATATTATTCATATACCATAATTTTCTAATCTCCGGACCTCAGTGTTTGAACCTTATATTCTAAGGTTTATGAAGTTATGTCCTGGTATAATGTTTGAATTGTTTTTCGATTCAATTTTAATAAACCTTAGTAGTCCGATTTAAGATACTTCAGTTTTGTCATCAAGTAAAAATTATTTCGTACATTGTTCATGATTCATTCAGTGTATATCACTTGGGCTTCTATTTTCATACTTCAACCATTATAATATTATGTAGAACTATGATGTGTTTTCTACTATATTTATCTTCCGATCAATATTCACAACATTGATATTCCTCTGAGGATATCACCAGCCCGGTAGTCAGCACTTCTGTGTTGACTCAAATTCTTGATATGGTCATAATTATAAATAAACAGTTTACAAAACTTTGAAATTTTTGAAATACTAAGGATTTTCCCAAGGAATATGTTACTTTCGGAATTTTGGTCCTCGATGTTCTTCAACTTGGACTTTAATTTGGCCTTTTTACCTTTCTTGATTCAAGCGTCACTGATTAGTCCTTTTGTAGACGAAAAACGTACAAAATATTAAGCCTTGTATCTATGTTGAGTTTATTCCAAGTAAAAGTAGAGAATTCTTGAAAAATAACGTAATGTATAAACGTTATATGTACGTTCGAAGACTATATAAAGAATGTATTATCTGATTTTCTATATGACGAGAGACAACTTCCATTCCCTTTAAAACATTATTAACAAAAATACCGAACTCCAAGATAAATTCAAAAAAGGGAACTCTATAAAATCTGACAAAAGCAAACGCTCGACTATATCAACCAACCGAACAAATTAAAAACAACTGTCTCATTGTAAAATCAAGTGTTAACTGAAAGTCAGTTGAATATCAACTAAGAATCAAAGTCTTTCAACCCCAAATGCCTAAATGCACTTTGTTCATTTGAACATATTAACTGACGGTTATTTGGGATGTCAGAATATATCTTATGTTTCACTACCTCCAACAATTCTCTGAATTCATTATAATTCGTTGAAACCAATTTTCGGGATTTCAAGGGAACAGAATTTTGATTTTTAATGGAATAAAAATAGTCCAGAGGAATGTAAGCAAACTTTAGCAAAAACACGAAATTAGTTTTCCACAAAAATGCAAGTTTTCCTCAACCCAGTAAAATTGCTACCTATGAAAATAAATGAATCCACAGTACATAGACTATGGTTCTTTTTAATTACACTAAGGATTTAATATGCCTCTTCCGGTTTATGCAAAGTCATTTCAGGTGTTAAATAGTAGCTTACTTACCAAAATTACAAAAATATATGTTTTACACGTACTTTCATCAAAATAAGGGATACGATTTGCTAACTCCAGTTTACAAGACGTCACTTCTAGTTTCATATGACAGTTTATTTCACGGTTTAAGATATTTTTACAAAAATTCACATTTAAATATTGCTATTTTCAGTCGACCTTTTTCACGGCCATATTTTTTCTAACCTTGTACCGAAGACTCTGCGGTTTTATCATGCGCCAGTAGAAATTTTTCGCAAAGGTTATAATCTAGAACATTAAATTAACCTTTTACTTTGACCTCTATTTTAAATGTCCAAAGTCTTCAATCTGAAATCGAAAGACCCTATGCCTCTATTTTGAATGATTAATGAATTATTTCACCATACATCTTATTTCAAACATTCATAGTAAAAAAATAATTTGTTGCCGTACCACTTATAGCGGAACGTATAGCTGTTACTACATGTCGCAACTAACAATTTAGAGAAAAACATTCTATATTAATTTGATCAGTAATATATTATAAAGGCGCAGCAAATCGAATGTACATTTAACTTAAGAATTTGCAGTAAAATACTCACCAAACAAAAAAATAAAGTTTACAACAGATAGTAGTATATTAATATGAAACATCCTCGTGTTAATAGTGTTGTTGGACACAATCACACACCCTTTCACAATTGGTACTCGTTTATAAAAGGAAGGAAGTATTTTTAATATCTACATGTTTACCAATGAAAACGAATTTCATCTCGCTGGAAACGGAAACCTAATAAGTATTTCGTTCAAAAATATAATTAGTTATGGATGTTTGTCAACTTATTTTGTATAAGGAAATTCATTCAATTACATGAATGCTTAAAATAAAAGCAAAATGAAAAAGGTTGAGGAAAATGATATATTTTCTAATTTAGATTCAATCGTACTCCTTGTAACATTATCATTTGAACATCGTGTATCGATTCGTCTTAAGCGGTTTCGTCATTCCATCGTATGCTGTGCTTTTTGTTAAGGGCGCTCCTTGAGTACAAAACATTACGGTGCCATTTGTAGTGCAACAGATGCGCACTTCGACAACTATTTTTTCTTCATTGATGCTCGAGGCGAACGTGTGTATCTTGTGACTGTGCGTTTGGAACACAGTATGCAACGTGTTTGTGAATTGTGTCTACCTTGTGCCCGTGCTTTCCGTATATGGTGATTATTTTGATATTTGTTATATCGTTAGTTTTTTTTTTTTTTTAATTTTGAAGCATGACAGTTAAATCATACTTTACGATAAAATAATAATGCTTTGTTTTCAGAAAAAAATATTTATTATAATTCTTAGTCTTCAACTTTTGTAAATTACATTTAAATGAAACTAATCACCGGAAAATTAGCTTATTTATAAACTATGTATTGTGCGCCTGTGCTACATTTTTACTGATTACATAATTTATGTAAAAAGAAGGAGATTCCATATATACTGTGCACCAAGTTATTTTTGGCATATATTTTCCTGATTTGGAAAGAACAGAAATTAACACGAATATAAACCGTAGCAAGCATGTCAATTTTTATTCGTTCTGATATGAATACAATAAAAAAAAAAAAAAAAAAAAAAAACATGAAAATAAATTATTGCGAAGTCGTCACTTTCAGATTGAGCAGTTTAGGCATAAGATATGGTCAAATTGGAAGAAATAATGTGCCTTTTCTAATTATTATTCTGATGCAATTATTTTGATAACCATTTTAAATACTTAGTTATCGTTATCCTATAAAACAATAAACAAAAATGTAATTAAGAATATTTAACTGAAAATCAAATTGACAGCTTATCATTTGGTTGCTAGTGGACTGTTGATTTCGGTACTGGCCATAACATACGGATATTATTTACAAAAGTTATTTGAATTTCTTGTGATAAAATTTCAAAATCCTTGTCAACTAATAATTGTATATCACTCGTTCCTCGTGTATAGTTCTTATTCCTTGTGCGGGCTCGGCTTTAGTTTGGTCTTCTGTTTTTTTTTTTAGAATTATACCAACTCTTCAACGTATGTGTTACATATGTAAGTTTTAGACTTTCAAACATTTTGACACTGGGCATCACTGCAGAGTCATTAGTTGTCGAACTGCGCATCTTGTGCAGTAAATTTATACCGTTTATGTTATTGAAAACTGACATTTAAGGAGTAAAAATATAAGGAATAAGAAAAGCATATTTCATTCAATGGAGATAAGTGTAGGAGTATTATAAGTAAATCATGATATTGAAATATTTAATATAGTTATAATGTTCAAATAGGCATCAAACTGTAAATCAAAATCATATGCTATATCCCCGCTCCAAGAAGCACAAACACATATTAATCATATTCCATATTTAATAGGTGTGTGGCTGAACCGGTATACTGGCCAATAAAATGTTAACCTCAATGCTGGCATTTCTCCAAGAAGACTCTTTTGATTATAAATTTCGCAGAACATGTTCTGAAAATCGGTAAAAATGAATACGGATAACGTTTAAAGGAGAGTTTCATTTTCATTTTCAAAAGGTAGTGAACAACAGACTATAGGAGATTTGAATAAAATAAGATTTGAAAAGTTGCTATAACAGCAAATCTTAACGTACCAATCTCAATTTAGCCTTCCTCCGTTTGTAGATATCACACGAACATGAAACATACAAAATTATACTAGAGAAGTTCAAGAGAATATTATCCTCAAAATGGAATAATGTGCAGCAAATATAAAAACTTTCAAAGTTTCGCCGCTAAGACGGTTTTAAGAATAGGCCAAATTTGACAATAAAAAAATCGAGAAAACCCAAGTTACATATTTGCATATAATTGAGAAAACATACTGTACTTATTGTTCAGAAATTTGTGTACACCACTGACCCAGGAGTGGTTTATCTTAATACACGGTTAGTAGTGGTGTTACGTCCCTTTATAAAAACAATTAACACGGTGTTGAGGAAAAATCTGAAACGTTTCGCCCGGACAACAGACGAAGAAATTGATGATGAACGATTGAAATAGGGGAGGGTTGAGCGCTCACAAACATGTTAAACCCCGCCACATTCTTTATGTGCCTGTCCCAAGTCAGAAGCCCATAGTTCAGTGGTTGTCGTTGGTTCACGTCTGTAATATAAGTTTTTTCGTAAATTGAATTGTTTCACAACTTTCATGTCGGGGTCTTTTATGACCGACTACACGGCATGGGTTTTTCTCATTGTTGGCCTATACATGTAGTTCCTTACATCCACTTCATTTCAATTTTGGCGAAGAGTTATCTTATTGGCAATCATAGTTACCATATCTCCTTATTTTTATATAAACTTCAAAGGAGTAAATATTTTTGCTAAATATATTTTTAATTCAAATGTTTTAAACCTGAGCCTGCATAATTTTGCATCGTTATAGTTACACAAAGATGACATTTTGTTTTAATTGAAAGTTCCAGTGACAATGATAGAAAACATAGCAGTATACAAATATTAGATTAAGGGAAATTGTATTATGCTAAGAGCTATTGGGAATAATAAAAAAATCATTTGGTGTATCGAAAATGGTTATATTCGGTATACACTTTTTTCCAAATTTACCATAAATATCCCGCAAAGATAACCTGCTTTGATTTATCAGTACAGCAAGCTAATTATGCCTCTTCTCAATAATTGAGGAAAGCATTTAAACCCAATATGCATTTGTGTGTATATTTCGAAAATGAGTTTATAAATAATTTTTATAACTATGATTTAGAAATAACTTTTATTCACTGTCTTTACCGAAGTAGAAAAACAAATGACTTTTTTTACATTAATCTTTCAACGAGTAACTTTTGGATTGTTCTCAATTTACCAGTAATCCCACTCATTTATTTGTCTTAGAAGAGAACGAATATTTTGCAATCATACATGATAAAAAATCCCTACATTATAAAAATAAGAAGATGTGTAATGATTGCCAATGAGACTTATATCCAAATAACGTTAGTGTCAGAAACTATAGGTGACCATTCAACAAATAACAATGAACAAAACCCATACCGTAAAGTAGGCTATGAAAGGCCCCAACATGATAAAATGTGAAACAATTCAAACGAGAAAACCAACCTTGATGCTCGTGACAATACGAACGATAGTACCGATGCTCGTCATCTCAAGCTAAACGTGAGGTCTTTCACACGGAACAAAAAATCACACTTCACTGCGAGGTAAAGATGGTCCTAATTGATTGTCTGCTTTTTTAAAAATATATTATGTTGTTGTCTCTTCAAGTGTGATATCTTCGTATAGCATAAGCATAAGTAGATATGGAATAATTGCCAATGAGACAACTATCCACCAGGGCATTTGACGTAGATGTAAGCAATTATAGGTTAATACGGACTTCAAAAATGAGAAAAACCCTATAGGTTGCATTTCTGTAAATATCAACAATGCAATTTCCCATAGGAACTCCTTTCACGGCTAAAACTGTACCACTTTTACTATGAAGTTTTGAAAAAAAATATATCCTAGAATGGAAAGTTCATATGCACTACTTTTTTTTCAAAGGTCAAAATATAGGGCTGTGCGGCATATTTTCAACGTTTATATGCCCCGAACTTCTAAGAGTTTAAACTTACATTAAATTTCTATACTACCCCAACCTTGACTTAAGGATTTCCACAGACTTCATCTTGATCACTATGAATATGTATATTTACTGGTAACATTCCCAAGTTATGTCTCTATGAGATGAAACATAGAGATCATATCCGGGAACCAGTACGTAAACAAAATTAATTGTCTATGAATATTCTATATCTCCCCAAAAGAGGCGTGGTTTGAAAAACAGCTGTATTTACAAAGTGCAACCTATAATAACATTTATTCCAAAAGAAAACTTTCTAAAACACTTTTCTCACAACAATACTTATATCTCAGAATTATAGCCTGAAAGAAATCAATGCATATACTCTAAGTTTTCTTTTACAGTACATTTTATACCCCACCCTGTATCAATTTTTACAGAATTTGAAAACAAGACTTTAATTATTGCCAGCTTACCCTATGAGCATGTTTTCTGACATGAAATGTCTAGAACCTGTTTGAAACTATTTTGATAACAAATTGAAAGCATTTCAGAACACTATAAATGTAGTGTTTAGCAGCTAATCATTCCAACATTCAAGATTATATAAAGTGTCCAATCCTGCCTCTGTCTCCAGTCCACATCTTACTGTATGCCTATTTGTCAATGAAAGTTCACAATTACTGCCTCAAATGGTCAGTTAAGAAATCTTGTCACAAAGTTTCATCTCTTACCATATATCTAATTTAATTTAGCTTATATATGAACTAGAAGTGTTTAAACAAAGCCATATTTGCAAAAGTTGTATGAATGAAGATATCAGTCTGATGTATGAATTCACTAAAAGTTTTATAGAAATGACTGCTAACATCTGATTTTGCATAACTTCCAAGTACAGTTATTTGTTTCTATACAAAAGACCTTTAAAATAATAAAGTCATAGCATTTACAAGTTAAATTATTTGTTTTATGACCCAGGGTAGGCATTTTCTCTGTTTTTGCCCTGGGGCCTCAAATTTCATAATTATTCTGCTGTTTCTAGCAATATGGAATATTTAGTGCATATTTAGGATAGAACACACAATTGTAAGTTTTATTGAGGTATTTTGTATTTCTAGCTTGTATTTTTATGCCGTGATCACAAAAAGCACATTTAGGTGCTACAGCTTACTTTTGGGTTATCGACAGGATAAAACACCCCACCAATAATATTCAGGAAGGATCTATGAGTTTCAATGACTGCGAAGAGTAAATATAAGCACTTCTAAACAATTTAAATTACTAATATGCACATATAATGAATTTATTTTGCATTCAGGGCTTTAACTGAACTATGCATAGTGTAAACTGTGAATTTATGCTGAGTCATCATAGTTAAGGCCCAGGATTTTCTCAATCTTCATGAAATATTTATAAAACTTCATATTTGAGTTAATTTCATTAAAATCTCTGAGATAAACCAGATTTGGTGAAATTCTGTATGTTTCCTTTTTTTACCCAATATAGGTTGCATTTCTGTAAATATCAACAATGCAATTTCCCATAGGAACTCCTTTCACGGCTAAAACTGTACCACTTTTACTATGAAGTTTTGAAAAAAAATATATCCTAGAATGGAAAGTTCATATGCACTACTATTTTTTTCAAAGGTCAAAATATAGGGCTGTGCGGCATATTTTCAACGTTTATATGCCCCGAACTTCTAAGAGTTTAAACTTACATTAAATTTCTATACTACCCCAACCTTGACTTAAGGATTTCCACAGACTTCATCTTGATCACTATGAATATGTATATTTACTGGTAACATTCCCAAGTTATGTCTCTATGAGATGAAACATAGAGATCATATCCGGGAACCAGTACGTAAACAAAATTAATTGTCTATGAATATTCTATATCTCCCCAAAAGAGGCGTGGTTTGAAAAACAGCTGTATTTACAAAGTGCAACCTATATCGTATACTCAGCTATAAAAGGTCAGACAAGAAAAATGTGAAAAACATCAAACGAGAAATCTAACATGTGTAACTAAGTGCTTGTTTCTAATATCCTTAGTTAGCAACCACCATTGTATATCAAATATATGAACAATCAGGAGCTATTTTGAACTATTTTCCCAAACAAATATGTCCATACGTTTCAAAATGTATACTGCAGTCATTCATTGATTCATTGATAAACAAAATTATACATACTATATATATGATACTAGTATAATCAAATCACAACGATCAAAGTTTACTTCTTCCACCTATGAAGGATACATAAAAGGCCAACCTAATGCTAGAAAATTGAAATACTACATTTTCCATATCGAGAAGTGTTAAGTAACGTAGGTACGCCGTACTATCGAGGAACATGTTTTGAATTGAATTGAGTTATCTCCCGTGTATCATGCAAAGTGTTAACTATCACAAACAACTCAAATGTTGAAAAGCACTATTACAAGGATTTCTAATTAGATATTTTGGTAAAAGAAAGCTTTTCTCGCTTCTGATAACAACTCTGGTATTATATGTATCTTATGTGTTCAATTTACACACTTAGTAAAAAGTGGTTTTCCAACTGCTTGCATCACTTCGCTCACCTCTTTATAGAATTGCATCTATCATTGCTTTGTGCCATCAAATACGGTAACCCGACCTCAGTCACTTAGGTCAGTACTAATCAGCAATGTGATAATGTTTGAACCGACGTTGATAAGTTTGACTTTATCTTATTTTAGAGTCATCTTCCAGTTTGCTGGTGAAACAAATAAAACTTTTTCTTTAATGAAAACCAAACAAATAGATACGACAGAGTGTGTTGTAACAAGTAAGTTTCAGCTGGTCAACACCATATAAAGTGTGTTTGCGCTCGACATAATACTTCCAATTTTGCCTCGCAACTGATAATTTAGAGTACCAAAACCTGATAATTCTTGAATTTCAATGGCTTAATATTGCTATTAAAATTATGACACGGAATGCTGTTTCTTGTTAATTTAAATATTGCATGCTATGTCGGAATAGCAAAATGAACATGTCCCCAAACAGGAAGCAATATATACGAGTACCATTAGGAGAAACTTATAGAAAATCATATAATTACTGACCTACTATTCTAACACGATAATATATTTACTTATTTTAAATTTAAATGATCATGTTATATCAAAGTCATAAGCTATCATTAACTTCAAAAGCATTCAAACGTTAACCTCGCCACATTCTGTATCTGATTGCCAAGAGTTAGGACCCTGTAATTCAAAGGTTGTCGTTGGTTGCGCGCTGTCTTATTTGTTTTTTGTTTGTGCATAAATCAGGCAGTTTGCTTTCTCTTTTGAATCGTTTCACATTTTGCTCATTGTTGAAGGGTATACAGTGTCCTATTGCTGTTTACGTCATCGTCATTTGGTTACTGATGGATAGTTCAATTGTAATCATACCACATCTCCTTATTCATTATGACGTGATTGTCGAATTACTTTTTGGTCACTTGGTAATTCATTCTCATAAATTCTCGAACAAAACTTTCAAAGTTTTGATATGAAACAAAAAAAAATAATTGGCATATAAATCTTTAAATCCAAACAAACTATAGCATGTATACTACATGTATAAATATAAAATATGTAATTAGTTGTGAGGTTTTTTTTCCGAATAAAATCTTATCTATTCAAACTATTTCTATAATGTAAAGATGACATTAATATTTCATGCATCTATACGTTCTATATGATTTTGAAACGAAAGCATTCGATGTTAACTAATGGAAATAATTGTCGTGTGGGATCATAGTTCAAGTGCGGCAACATTCATTCACTTACATAATTATATGAATCTGCATAGACTTTTTCTTGTCCTAATTATCTTAATAAATCTCCTCTTAGTGGACTTTCCATAGAATGCATGTTTATATACAAAACATATCGTCGTGTGAATCTTATAATGATATATTTCCCATTTAGTTATAGTGGTAAAAACTTAAAGTAAAGTTTAAAGCGCAATATCATAAATATTTGACCGCGACATAAAAAGTTATATAGGAATCTAATTTACGTAGTACATGAATAGTAACTCTTTGTTTGATTGTTTTTTTAATAGACAAGCAACTTAGATAAACAAAGCATCCCCTTTTCTGGAGATACCCTGCTATGTTTTTACTTAGATTTCTTATAATCTCTGTTTTTGTCCTGTGTTTGTTATATGTATGTTTTGTATTACTTAAGTCTTTTCGTCGGGCATCTTATAACAGTTTTTGTTAGAGTTCTTTTACTGATTTACCTATTATTTCTTATTCCGTGATTGTGATCCTTAATCAATGTTACAACCTCCGATCTTTTTTTTATTTCTCTATATCCCTATTTATACAATCATGATATTATGTAATGGAAAGAAATTAAAAAAACAACCCTACTTCTAGGATATCCACGTGCTTCAAAAATCGTATTTCTAATATAAATTCTACAGCAGCCTATCAAAATTATCCTACTACATTTAGCACTGTGTACAATTGTGTCAAAGTAGGCAATGCCTATGCAGCCAGATTGTTAAACAAAATGCACGTGGATATCCACAAATTTTCCCGTGCAATGCCAGAAAAGGACTTACCTGTTTCAGATTAACTTCACACAATACTGTTCGGTCAACAGTGAACGGGAGAGCTTTTTCGCTCTCCTTTTCCTGTGACATTACCTGAAAAACCCAAAACCTTATTTATGTGGTAACTTGAACCCTGTTAAGTTTGGAATTCAATATGTGGGACAGACGGGACGGGAATATTACAGAAGAAATCAAGAGCACCTTTACCTATTTCGAAGACCTAAAAAATTCAAAAGTTTGATATACCAACATTTAGATAAGCATAATCACAATCTAAAATTTATAAAATTCCAACCACTTGAAACCGTTCAGAAACAACCAGGACAGTCACACAAGCAATTTGAAAAATCTCGTGAAGTTCGGGAACTCTTTTGGATAAAAAGACTTCAAACAACTTATCCTCTCGGTCTCAATGACAAAATATTGGGACAGGGGAACCAGACTCAAGCTAGCAGCCACTTTTAGCAGCCAATCAAGATAGCAGCCACTTTTTTTCCAGCAGCCAATTGTGATGATATGTCTAAAAACCAGAAAACTGTATAAGACTCAAACGTTCCAAATATCTCAAAATCTTAGTTCAATGTAATTTAACAGTGGAATTCGACAATTTCACGACTTGTAGTCATTCTCAAAGGATTTCAGTCCGTTTTAAATACCAATAATGATAGCAGCCACTTTTTTGTTGGGAGTTGTAAGGAATCGTGTTATATGTATAATTCCAAACAATTTGGGCTGAATAAACAACATGCAATGCACGATAGAAAAATTACATACATGCTTTCCATACACTCGGCATCGTCAAATATCAAGTATTTTAGCTGAAATCATTTTTAATATTTGTTTCAGTACATATGAAATGAAAACATTTCGATATACTTGTAAAGGTTATCTCTTTTTTAATGTGAACAAGTATTTTCACAAAACTCCTACGTGGACTATTTTGTACGGCATGCATCATTACCAATTCCTTGATTTAAAACTGAAAATTTCCTTGTCAAATGTGCCAGTACAAATAATTGACATATAACTAAAACTGTGGTGGACAGTCTTAGTTTGAGTCTTGTACAGTTTTTTTGGTTTTTAGACATATTATCAAAATTGGCTGCTGGAAAAAAGTGGCTGCTATCTTCATTGGCTGCTAAAAGTGGCTGACAGCTTGAGTCTGGTCTTATTGTGTGCGCAGATGAATAAAAGTTTCTCAAATATTTATGTTTTGCAATATATTTCAAAAGCACTGAAAAATTTATTTTAAACTTATTTTCTCGATCAAAGTTTGTCAAACTTAAAAATGCCGTTTCGTCGAGGGAAGGGTGAATGCACGCTTGAACAAGTACATTTTGTATATGTTGCAGCAACTGGTGCTATGGGTTACGTTAATGATTATTATTGTAATTTTTGTAATAAACTGCATCCAATTGCCGTGAATTTCTTTATAAGCTACGGATACCAGACATTCTGCAGCTGATACTGTAAATAATTATTAAGTCAAAATGTGCATCTACATATTCGTATTATATGAATGCATAACTTCAACGAATGCAACTTCTTGAATAGAAATTAACTGATTAAAATGATTCATTCCAATGCACCTAAATAAACCACCTTTTGTGCGGAGTACATGTTCCTCGGTTGTTTTGTGACTGTTGTGTGGTGTTGTTTTTCTTCGAATAACGATCGAATCGGTTTCTGTTCCTTCCTTGATATTTTCTCCATGTTAATTCAAAGAATGTATATCAATGATATGCTAAGATTTATAGAAAGTATAGACGTTCAAAATATGACTGTATACCAAAGACAAAATATATTATACAAAGAAACAATTTTTTTAAACATCAAAGCAGATAACCAAATAAACAATATGAATTATGTGTAAAAAATGATAATATATTAATTCTGTACGTTGTCAAAATTCAGAATAAATATATTTCTGGCTCTTGAAAAAAGATAACGTAATTCAAGCATCGTTAAGCAAACACAGTGTCACGTTTTGGTATTAAAATATCTATTCCATTTATTGCCAACATTCAATATATTAAATATTCTGGAAAAAATTATCAAACTGGAACATGTTGACTATATCCGTTACAATGTTTGTTTAATCCTTTTGTTCGTAATCGAAAATTTTACACAACCTGTCTATGTATATTAATTATTTTTAGACTAAATATCCCTCGGTAACTTTACTAAAAGAAGTGTAGAACTATTCGTACATCTATTCCACAGATAAGAGTTTGGGCCATTAAGTGCTGTTATCATGAAGTTCTGTCCTGAATATTTGACGATAATCAAACATGGAGGATATAGAAGTTGTTGTTCCAAAGGATAAAGTTCATAACTTTATAGTAAGCTCATTGGAAGCTGTTGGATTAACTGCAGCACGTGGATCGTTGGTTGCAGATATACTGGTATCCGCAGATTACAGAGGAATCTATAGTCATGGGGTCATATTACTTGGTAACTAGTATCTTAATTCAATAATCAATGGTTAAATTGTAGAGTCAGCAAACAAAATAACGACAGAGAAAATTTGAAGTCACTACTAGTATTTTGTATTTATTTTATAATGTATCACCTGATTAACTGGCCACAAATACGTGTACACATTTTGATTTTGAAATTTATGAACTTCTTTTGTAGAAAAAGTTATATTCTTTTATACAATAGTGGCGGTCAGAATTTCTTTCTTAATCTCTGGTCAAAATATAATGCGTATTTAGGCATACTAGTATTTTCACCAATTAGAAATAAAAAAAAAAAAACTTTTAATACTTTTTCTTGCTTGTAATATTTATGTACATGTTTGAGTCATTTTTCAATCTGTATTATTAAGTAAAAATCAATTTGTTTTGTATTTAAACATATAAAAGTTCTTCATTCAATGCAGAGACAGAATCTATATAATCGTATCTATCTTTAAAGGGGTATTAGCTTCAAATTCATGTTCTCCGATTTGACTTAAATTCTCATTTTTGATTTTAAAAATACTAAAAAGTATATCCAAAGTTCAATAAGTCTGAAATAAACAATTAACAATGCGTGGACTTGATAATATGTATCAACATTTCGTATGTATTTTAGTCTAGACGCCATCTAATTAACCATCAAGATGACCTCCGAAGACTGCCGACGATCACATAACCCGATATAAACATAAACATAAATATAAATAGATAGCGACCTCGTGCAATTTGACTTTTTTTGTTCTGTTTGATTTCATGTTATAGGTTTAAAAAATAAGTTCATCATCATTTTTACCTGTATAAGAATGATTTTTGTGGATCGAATCAGTCAACGAAATGGTTCACCTTTGTTTCACTTTCAAATGTTGACATTTTTTTCCTTTAAATGGCTGAACACGACTTAAACATGCGTAACTAATCTCTAACTAATAGGTTAAATTGAAGGTCACATGAATACGGATTCAATGAAGTCGAATTATTCACTTGCAAGTGAATAATTCATCAACGATGTTTCTTAGCTTATTTTGACAAAATTGAACTAAACTGGCTGCTAAAAGTAAATTATTATTTCACTATTTCACTTTCATTAATGA
This sequence comes from Mytilus coruscus, assembly GCA_017311375.1. Taxonomy (NCBI): domain Eukaryota; kingdom Metazoa; phylum Mollusca; class Bivalvia; order Mytilida; family Mytilidae; genus Mytilus; species Mytilus coruscus. The sequence goes on from CM029598.1 coordinate 16,846,407, forward strand.
TTGAACCAAAAAAATTCATATTTTAATTTTTTTCATATCTCGTAGCTAATGCCCCTTTAAATGAGAGCTTAACTCAAACCCACTCATATTTTCCCTGTCGGGGCCTTTTATAGCCGACTACACGGTATGGGTTTTCTCATTGCTGAAGGCCGTACGGCTGCCTATAATTGCTTGCATCCACTTCATTTGAACTTTGGTGGAAAGTTGTCTCATTGGCAATCATACCACATCTCCTTATTTTTTTATGTACTTATTCGTGAACCGAAACGTTATGGGCTAAATCGTCATGTGTGTATTGTCTTCCGATCTGTTTCTTGTTTAGATGCAAGATATATTAAAGAGCAGTAATGATATAAAATCTCGAAATCAATACATTTTATATTTCATTTAAAAATTTTGATCTTATCAAACCATTTTACCAAAAATGTCAATTCTGGCCATACATTTGCATTTAGCATTTCTTTAATTAGTATGCACTGAATTGCTGGTGAGTATGGTAGTTTTTTTGCTTTTTTTTTGTTGGGGAAAGAGGGGATAGTGACAATGTAGTCATTTCTGAAATCACATGACTTCCCTTTGATAAAATGCATCAATGACATTTTTTGTTCACCAACTAAAATTGCAAATTATTGGATTGTCGGACTATAGGGTGCACACGTTGGGTGATTAATGTGACGGTTTATGAATTGAAAGAATATGTGCTGCTGAGGGGAACCTGCAAGACATACCAATTGCGATTGTAACTTCTTTAAGATAAATATATGAACGAAATCAGATCAGGGGCCGTTCAACAGAAGTCAAAGAACCAACAGTTAAAAAAGTATCAATAGGAACGGTACTGGTAGACGGAAATAGCTTAATTGGTAAGTTTTTAAAAAATGTGTTAATATGAAAATATTTGGCAATTCAAAACTTTCATTCCAAAATAAGCCATTGTTAAAAGTAACATGAAATATATCAAAGATATATGAAATGAAGAAACCAACAAATTTTTCAGTTGAAGTTCTATATTTGAAAAACTTGCGGATAAAAGAAACTGTATATCCGTATTGTTACGAGTTAAAAATTCGCTACCAATCGATTTCATACAAATTTTAGAAACTGGTAGACATATTAATGAAAAAACAAACATAGAATTGAAACTTTCTGATGAAATGTTCATATTAGATAGAAACGACAAAAAAAATCAAACCTAAGGAATTGAAACTGAAATATATTCGAGACATAATTAATAAAGATATAGTTCCAAAATGTCAAAATAAATGGCAAGAAATTTTTTGGCACGATTTTAATTGGAAAATAGTATGGGACAATCTGAAAAAAACTAACATTGGCAAAAGAATAAAAGAATTCCAATGGAAATGCATTCACAATATTATATATACTGAAAGAAGGCTTAAAAAAATGAGATTGTCAAACGGAAAATGTCATATTTGCCAAACCGTAAAAAATATTGAAAATTTGCAACATTTATTTTTCAAATGCAGGACAAACAAAATAATCATTAGTAAAATCAAAGATATTTTCATATTATGGAATGTTCAATTAAATTATGAAAATCTAAAACACTTTATGCTTTTGGGAGATAACAGTGGTCAATCGAACCAAAACTTACATGTAAATCTCTTTTTTATTTTGACAAAATTGTCCTTGTGGAAAAAAGAAACAAAATGAAATATGATGGGACAAACATGTCATTTACAGATATTTTGAATCTTTGGAAATCATACATGATAACCAATCTGAAATCTGTACACAACTTTTTATCTAATAATACAATAGACAAAGAAAAAATAAACACATTAACTAATTATATATGATAAAACAAACCGTATAGGAGAGAACAGTCACGATGTTGTGTGGTCTGCCTTTTATGTCTCTTTAATTTGTATTAGGTAATCCATTGTTCAGAGGTGAACTCGATTATGTTATAATGTTATATTATATTATTTAGTATTACATTCTAGAAAGATGTTCTTTTCATTTATTGTCATGTAAAAGTATATTTATTATTATTATTATTACACTATTTTGTCTGGTAATAAATACTGATATTGTTATATCTTAAAGAACAAAGAGGACTTTTTAGCCTCCTGCTTCCCAGGCAGTTGGTTTAATTGTAAACGGGGATCCTTAGTCTGCTTCCTGGGCAACTGAGGAAATTGTAAACAGGAAATTTTTGGAATAAACAAGTACCTATTTAAAAAAAAAAATTGTGGAGAATTAATTATTGCAAGGAAATTTTATATTTTCACATCATTTGTAATATTTTTCACTTCGTCCCCGCGCTACAATTAGAATGTATGCTTAGCGTATCATTTATTTTAGTGGCAATCCTTTTATCAAATTTATTGTTTTATCTATTAAATGTCCAGAGACAAATATTTAATTAATATTCAGGCCGAGAACACACATGTATATAACTCAATAGGTGAGTTCTGCAAAAAAGGTCGACTGGGATGGAGAGGTGGGAAGTTTGACTGATATTGAAAAACGATTAGATAAGTGCCGAAAGTTTTCCTTGCACTAAAACACCTAATGAATCATCCTGCAAAACAGTGTAGCAAGGTTTCTATGTTGCAGAGAGCATATCAATTTCCTCGCACGAGCCATTTGACGGAACGTCCCTATTCCGACCAGAAGTTTCTGCGTTTTTTCCCGCCTAGTCAAATGGACGGCCCTTACGACCGAGGGAATGGTCTATCAATTAATCGGGAGAAACTAGGTGGACTTAAATACTTGTATACATTCAGTCATGCCAATACCCATGTAATACCAAAACATATCGACCAGATGAGGGAAAGAAATTGAATGAGACAAAATACTAGGCAAAGCAAGTGATGCCAACAGGGACAAACAGTTCATCAACCATTATATCGGCTCTTTAGAGATTTCCAATAAAATGACATTACTCTACATAATCAACGTTTCTAAACGTATCTCGGCCTATTGCATTGAAGCATGACTAAGGGGAGCATAGACTGCATGATTGTTTTTTTGCTAGTTGAATACATTATATATATTATGTTGGAATATATGTTTTTAAAAAATTATCCAAATTTACTGTTTCAAATCTTTACATATTTTGTTATCAAATTCTGGAAGATTTTATTGACAGCGACCTTTAAGGGAATAAATAATCCAGTTACCGGAATCAAATGCACCGATTGTTTCTTGTGTCATTTCGCTCGACCCATATATTTAGTTCTCAAATGAGGAATTTTCAAAACCACTAAAATAAAAATTAAGTTTGAAATAATAAAAATAATGGAATCTGAAACGAGAAGATATTCTCATTTTTTGATTTATAAGTAATGATGTAAAAAAAAGAGTTTCAAACACACTGGAATGTAAAAGGTGTACACGACTAACTTCTTCATTTTCTTAAAGCATAATTCTATAATTTATTTCAAGATACTTTTGTCCGACTCAAAAATACTGATAACACTGCGTTTATCTGATAGCACTTTGCCATCTTTCCGTAGAATTTAATAAAATGAAATATGGAATTTATTGGAATGCATCTTTAAGAAAAACATGATTACACTATACTAAATCAGTATTTTTTTTTTTTTTTTTTTTTTTTTTTTTACAAGATGCAGTATAATTTAACGTCATTGCTCAAAAATTGTTTTTGTGAAATGTTTGGAGTGCAACTTAAACAAAAACGTCTGCGAAACGGACATAGACATGTATGGAATTTTTTACTGTAGTTTTGTTGAGTAGGATTCATTTATTTTTGTTACCAACTAATGTGGAGCAAGATCTGCTTACCCTTCCTGAGCATCTGAGATCACCAACAGTTTTTTGGTGGGGTTCGTGTTGCTCAGTCTTTGGTTTTCTATGTCGTGTTTTGTGTACTGCTGTTTGTCTGTTTGTCTTTTATTTTTTTTAGCCATGGCGTTGTCAGTTTATTTTCGACTTATGCGTTTGAATGTCCCTTTTGTATCCTTGCCTCTCTTTTATGATAGCAAGGGGTTATTATATTTTCTTGTCTGTTTGTCCGTCCTTTCATTCGTCCCGTTCCAATTTTAAAACTTTTAGAATTATATACCAAATAAGGGTTTTACCTAAATTAAGTGGTTTTCTGAACATGGAAATATAATAATGTCAAGGGGTAAACATGTACATGTATGCGTATCTTCAATATTCATAACCGCCTCTGTGGTTCTGTAGTAGCTTGCTCACCTCGGGTGCGGAGGTCCTGGGTTCGATACTCGGCTGGTTCAAATCAAAGATTGGCTGCATTTCTGCTAAGCACGCGATACATGGTATAGGAGTAAGAGCAAAATTTATGGTCCGGAGTCAGAATTATGTGTCCGGGTAGAGTGTCATGTCATCTTGTGGACCTTATGAACTAGCATGTTAAAAAATTTGAACCAGCGTGCAGGTCTAGTACAAAGTCGGGTTCATATTCATTTTCTCGTCCTGAATATGCATATTCATATTACATATGCAATGAACACTTACTGTCCAACATCCTGTTGATACTTATATTTTAGCGTTGCGCAAAGTCGTGATCTTCTACACTGCATTGGGAATAAAAACACAGAAAAGGAAAATATTAGCGTGCGCTTGGACTGCATTGCGCATCGAAATCATATCATCTTATTTTTTTCTATGTTTCTGACTTATGACACATGCACTACAATGATTAATGCAGTTGAAAAAAAATGTTTATCTATAAATGGATACAATACTATAAGTGAAAGCACTTCGAGGGATATAAAATATGCTGTCTGGAAATGTCTTTTGTGTTTGGACTCGTATAGCTTTTAAACTGTCGTTCCCGTTAAACAAGACTACACAGAACAATCCTTAATCGAGCACACCTTCTTAAATACAATCTCTATAGGGATTTTTTTGTTTATTAATTTAATAATAAATGGAAAATACGTTAACTTAGAAATGAATTGGAAGGGATAGTTTTATCTCAATTTTCAACTTTAATCGATCATCGACAAATCCAGGCAAACAATGATTTCGACATTTCTGATTTTGTCAGCAAAATATCCTTCTAAAACATATTTTCCGCACAAAATATAAATAAATGGATAAAGAAAGATGATAAAACATCGGATAACGAAAAAAAAAAATGCATTTTTAAGTATAGAATAATGGAGCGTTCATCTGCAATGTGTATTGAAAAGATAAATCTCTTTATCAAAACCATGAAAGATAACTCAAATCGATCGTATAATAGGTAAGGGATACGTGTCTATACGTGATCTTATGTTAGAGAAAATTCATGCGGAAATCTGGAGAACCACGTGATATATAAAATATACATGATTTCTTTCATTTTATATCCCGTAAAAGTTATATGATATGGACGAAACTTGAGCGACGTATTTAACCAAATTCAATCGTTGGCAATTACCAGTCCCATTAGGTCCGTACGTCGAGTTACGTACGTATGTCATTTCATTGGAAATCTCTATTAGTCGTTAATTAGAATAAATCATTCCTTTTGTAGAGTTATAAAAAATAAGTAGATTCAAGGTGGTCAGTCTAAAATCATAAGTCGTAAAACAGAAGCGATATAACAACAACAAAAAAACAATAGTTCACAAAACAGGCCAAAACCTAAAACCTAATTAACACGAACGAAACGTAACACTGATGGTGATCACGGATACTATGAACGTGCGTTTTGTTTCTAGTGTTCTAGTGGCATCTGTATTTTTATTCAAAGTATTGCTTTTTCTGGATATTTGTCTTATAGCCAACCATACTACATCATCTTACTTTATATCTATAAGAGACATCTAGATATGAAAGTGTCACAACACAGAAAAAAATCTAAATAAGTAGGAAAGGAAATTTAATGTTAAAATGAATGGAATCTCTCTTTTGTCAAAATACGTAAATGAGACATCTATCGGAGTTAAAATGACGTGCATGCATATCGTATCGTCAGATATCAAAGGTATAGGCGTGATTAAATGTGAAACAAATCAAACGAGAATACCAACGGCCTGATTCATGACAAAATAATTAACGAAAAACAAATTTAACTGAAGCAATCAACAACAACCAATGAATTATAGATTATTAGTTGATACATTTATTCAAACGAATGTACCTTGCTTTGTTAAGTCTTACTAGAGATGACCAGGATATTGACCAACGAACGTATCTCGACGAACGAACGTAATAGGAGCGGTAATTGTGTGTTTACAAACGTACTTTAAACTTAACGATGTTATTATTTGGATAGCATGTAATCATGATAATAGATAGAAACGCATAAAATATACCGATGTTAAAAAGGTTTTCATAAAATATATGAAAGACGTTTTAAAGTCTCCACAAGTGTTAAATATCTACTACGATACAATGTGGTTGTTTGTTATTGTTGAAAGCATGATGAAATGTACATTACACATAGGATTATTCGAGTTCACCAACGACTTTCGCAATGCTCAAAAAAATATTTATGCAGGATTTGGAAGATTTGAAACAATTTGTAAAATTGTAAGATTACTAAATTACTGTTGTTTGATCGTGTGTTGGCTCAATGTTTTTCATTGGGTATTCAAGTTTCAACCCTGCCCCACCCCGCCAAGGGTGACTGGGGAATAGAAATATAATCATTACAGGTCTTCATCCGATCCGCAGTAAAACCTTTTCCAAAGTGGGGCGTCCGTTTGGCAATGCAGTACGCAGATACGTCCGGACAGAATGGGGACGTTTAAACGTTAAAACGATGCCTCGTGTAGAGAGATTGTCAAACCCTTGCAACAATTCTGTGAGGGGTCTGTATACGTAGGTGGTCTTTTGTAAGAATAAATTTCTGTCCCTATCCAATATATCCTCGTTTTGCAATGGCAGTCTAATATTTACCCGTCCTATGGGCTATATTAGTTTACATTGTATTTATTGTTAATTTGTTCTCGTCCTAAACATGCATGAACTATTTGCCACTGGACGTTTAGCAACCAACAAAAGATCAACCAATCAATCAAGTTTCAAACAAACAAATCTATCAGTTAAAAAAAAAAAAACAAAACATATAGTATTTTGAACCAGTTAAAAAATAATGATGTCGTTTTTTTTAATTTTTTTATCATATTTGTCAACCTCTGAGGATGGCAAAACGTATTAAGTGTAAAAAACACTAGTCATTAGAGTAAATAACGGGTTTTTTTTTTTAAAGGGGATTTAAATTTACACAATGGTCCATTAATAACACACACGAAGACAACTTTAAAGCCTTACATCTATATAAATTTTAATCCTATCCAGTATGCACATACTCATGGCATCTTCTGACATGTTTTTTATTTTTGCGATTGTTGAAATACGTTTCAATGATTTATGTATTTCAAGTTTCATTGATTTCACAAAATACCCAGAAGGCAAATGATATGATCGATAATCGATATTATTCCGGAATGTTTAAATACTGCCTTTCCGTTTTGCTAAGCTCACGTTGGGAAAAAAGGTATTTCTATCCTCCCAATAATAAACCTATAAGTCTTTTTTTATTAACTTTTAGAATATAGAAACGATTTCGGCTGGTAATATACTTATTGATATAGAGTAGAAAATAGTTAACATGAAATCACTGGCAAATAAGTCATTTTGTACCTATCAAAAACTTAAGCTTTGTCCCAAAATTTCCACATGAGTAGAGAACAAGCCATAGTAGTTGGAAACATGTCACAAAAATTAGTTGCCGTAAGTATGTTTAAATCAAAATTTCAAAATGATTTTCTCCTTATATTATCAGATTTTACCGTAATGTGATAATCAGCAAGGTGAAACGTACTTAAGATTGATCTGTACGTGTGAGTAAATCGATCTGGTCCAACTTTCCTAGAGTAATACCCATTTTTACTCAGAGAGTTAGACCCTTACCAATATGCATAAATTTGCAATCAGAAAATATAATGAGCATCAAAGATGCAATAGCCGAGTTGCAGCTCTAATTTGATTATCAATATATCAATATACTTAACTTCAATGTCTTTTGAAGTATAAACTTTTTATCACAAAATATTCGTACAAAAACTCTTTTGGATACACATTTTTTGATTTGGGCAGAGGTTCTCTGCATCCAGCCTAATTCGACTAGTCTGAGGGCATAAGCCAACTAAAATTGGTGAAAAGAAAACAGATTTGAAATTGATCATCAATCACATCAATATAAAAAGCGTCAATATCTATGCTATCACCCTTGTATTAACTCCTTAACTCATGTAAATCCTATTTGGAACCTCATTGTCAAAGCAGAGTCTTATATATCGAATGCACCTTTTCTATTGTGAAAAACATTACATTATTTATTATCAATTAAACGTGAGGAGTTAGCTACAGAGACAGGAAATATGTCAAGTAAACTTAATACAGATGATGCGAATTACTTATACACTTCAACATGCGTTTTTATGTTAGATTTGTTTTTAATGTGCTATGAATAAACAGCAGCTCCCGTTTCGTACGATACGTCAAGTTACGCTTTCGTACATTCGTTCGTCAATATCCTGGTCATCTCTAATGCTACCTAAACTTTCGTAAATATTATTGAAAGTGAGAAAGACTATGAGCTAATAAGAGTGGAACCATAATGAAGATTGGTTTAAAATCCTAGAAATAATCGATCGAAGTCTAGTACACCAATTTCAAGTATAATTACATGCTCCATAAAGTTCAATGTTTTTCTGCAGGTTTACATTAACAATATTTTTAGGTGCGTATGTTGCCCGGTACTGTATGGATATTGCTATCAGAAAAGCAAAAGAAGCTGGAATTGGATTTGTCACGTGTAGAGGTAAGATTATTGTTTCGAATTATCATGGCAATTTATGAACAGTAAATTTATTAACAAAATGTTCCATAAAAGTTCAATGTTTTCTGCAGGTATAATTTACATTAAACATATTTTTAGGTGCGTATGTGTCCCGGTAGTGTATGGATATTGCTATCAGAAAAGCAAAATAAGCTGGCATTGGATTTGTCACGTGTAGAGGTATGATTATTGTTTCGAATAATCATGGCAATTTATGAACAGTAAATTTATTTTAAAAAAAATATATCGCTTCAAATAAATGTAAATGTAAATGTTTTATGTTAGCACATGAGTGCGACATAGACCGATGATACACACGATGAAGAAACATCCACCAGCAATGGGCTGCAAAGTTTCATACATAAAGATACACGCTTATAACTGAGTACGCCAAATCCACTTTTGTCGATAAAGGCGATACAGGTTTTCAATATACTTTCATAACTTTATTCTAATGTTGATTTCCGTTTATTTTTATGTTGTATATCTTGATATATGCCTCTTTTTGTGAATGCCTTTAAAGACCTGGAAGATTCATTGATAGTTACTTTTTAAAAGTTTTGTAAGGTTGCTGACTCATTGGCGTATACGTTGCTTTTTTACCTTTATTGATGTGAAAAATTATGCCAACTGAATATGAAAAATTATTTAAAAGTAATCTTTTTTATTTTAGGCGCAAATCACTTTGGAACGGCAGGGTGGTACAGTATGTATGCAATGAAACAAGGATTTGTGGAAAATATCAATAATGTATTGGTATTCTTGTGTTGGTAAAAGAAAAGTTTCTAATTTAGTCTTGACAAAAGCCACACACGTACCTTTCCCTTAATGATAATACAAAACAAGAACTCTAAATTAAATTTACTTGTTAATTTGCTTGCTTTCGGTATACTTATTGTTTTTTTTTGCCATACAAATACTATTTTACTTTATAAAAACATAATGAGAAAGTATTAAAAAATCAATAGGATTAATATGAGACGTGGGTTTAATTTTTATATAGTTGAAAAATACAGATATTATTAACTGACATTTCCCGTTTTTTTTCAAGGTCTGTTGCTCTATCAATTCAGTTGTTTCCTTTTACCTGCAGTTACAGACAATACTGTCATTTTTGTCAGTTTTCCCTATGGTCATCAATTTATTTCAAAGCTTATTCATTTCATTTTGTACTAAATTACAGGGAATAGCTTTATGTAATACCAAACCTCGAATGGTTCCCACTAGAGAGACAAAAGTAAGTACTAATATACCAGACAATACATGAATGGTTCCCACTAGGGAAATAATGGTAAGTATAAACAGACAAGACTATACTGGCTCAAGTATGATAAATGGTACAATATTTCCGGCTTTTATAATACATTCATACACTTGTGTAGACTTGGGTAATACAGATATTTGAAATATATAAGGAACAAATTACAAGTTGACAGGTCGACAGGTCGACAGTTGACGTAGTTAATTTGACAGAGTCTAATTCATTCCATTTAAACACCAGAATAATGCTTAAGTGGTAAAAATTAACAAGAAGATAGTTCGACAGGTTAATAGTTGACAACTAGACAGATACTGGTCTAGTAGGATATTGCCCAAGAATTCCCAAGCGTAAGAATTTATTATAAGAGCCGGAACTATATATATCCTACTTCTGCCAAATACTCGAATGGTTCCTCCGAATATACAAACAGTCTAGACAATCCAATAGTGGTTCCGAATTGATTGATTGGTGTTTAACGCCACTTTCAAACTATTGTGTTATTTTGTGGCGGTCAGGTTTTATTGGTGGAATAAGCCGGATTGCCCGCTGAGAACCACTTCCTTCGGTAGGCAAACTAACAATCCTAGTTAATTAAGATTGGAGTCGAGCGCACCTGCTACGTGCGGGATACGAACTCACAACCTCAGTGTTAACAGGCTAGTGATACAGTAGTTCGACTACTGAGGCCACTCGACCACCTAGGCTCCTGTTCAGAATTGAGGAACAATGGTAAGTACAAACAGTCTGGACAATCCTCGAATAGTTACGAATAGAACAACTATTGTAAGTAGGGATAATGAAGTTAATGCTCAAATGGTTCTGAATAGAGATACAAAGGTAAGTACACACAGTCTAGACAATCCTCGAATAGTTCCGAATAGAGCAACAATTAAAAGTAGGGATAGTGAAGATAGTCCTCGAATTGTTCCAAAAAGAGCAACAATGGTAAGTATACATAGCCTAGACAACCATTTCGTGGTTCCGAATAGAGCAACAGAGATAAGTACAGATAGCCTAGTCAATCTCCAAATGGTTCTGACTTCAGGAGCAATAGTATGTAAAAAACAGTCCAATATTCTTCTAATATTTCAGACTAGAGGGACTATAGTAAGTACAAACAGTCTATTGACAATCTGCAAATGCTTCCGACTAGACGAACTGTAGTAAGTTCAGATTTTATTAGAATCATAGCAACCTCATATACATGTATTTGTTGGGTATAAAACATGTGGTCATAGGGGACAGAGAGATATGATTTAATAGACATCATTCGTCAATCTAAAAACAATTGAACAAAAATTGACACCAACAATTCATTGATACAGAGGTTGAGGAGAAGAATGATTGAATATTATCATGGACAGAATTATCGTTTGTACAAATTAGACAAAAATCATACTCATTCACAGAATATACTGTTCTTTATTGTCGGAGTAACCTTCTTTTGTTCTAGCTTTGTTTTTGTTTTTTGCTATTTTTTTGTTTATGTTTATGTTTTTGTTTTTATTTTTGTTTTTGTTTTGCTTTTCTTTTTTGTCAAATCAGGAAGAATACAATTATGTTTTATTTATAATTTTTTCACTGAAGCCATCTTTAGGTACAAATACAGTCAGTACTGCAGCTCCCGGAAATAATGGTGACAACTTTTTCCTAGATATGGCTACTACAGTGGTTGCTGCTGGAAAGGTTAGCTTGTTTGTCTTTTTCGTGATAACAAACGATTATCCTTAGTTAGTGTTTGATCAGTCATGAATATAGTCAACACTAGATTACCGATGTTCAAATCTCATAAATCGATTAAGAAGACAAATTAAGGTAACTAACATGAGTAAGGGAAATACTGTTTACTAGTACTCAATAGCATTTTTTCACACATTCGTGTAAGAATAAACAGAATACAGTCTTTATTATATTAGCTGATTATATTGGAAAACATTGTAAAAGAAAAAATTTATTCTTCAGAGCAGAACTAAAAACAGACATTTACCAAAAGCACTGTGTGAATAAGAGCCATAGTTTCTATAACAATAGCATATATATCAGTAATGAATTTATCGAAATATGTATTCACTTTGTAAGAAATGATGCCGTTACAGCAACGCTGTCCATCTGGCAGATGATTTCCTTGAGGTTTAGTGTCCTTAGCGTCAACACCTAGTTTAGTCTTCTTAATCAATCTAAATTTCAAGTGATAACATATAACGCATTCCTATTATTTGATGGATTACGCGAACGATTTGCTTATGAATTACAGGAAGGCGGGATTCTTCTCAGTAAGAATTATCATACAACATTCAAAACGAAAAAAAAATTAACATTTTTTTCTCTTTTCAATTCAGTTAAAGATCATGGCTTCAAAGGATAGTAATCTTCCAGCAAATATGATTGTCGATGTAAATGGTAATGTGAGTATCCATTCAAAAGATGATATTATCATCATTATTATTTTAAAAATCTTCAAAATATCTGATAATTTGATAGTTGTTAACATCATCAATATCAAAACGCACTATTATTAAGCAACTGTTCATATCTTATTGCAATGCTGCTCCACTATTTCATTGCATTCCTGCCTTTTCATTCAATCAAGTAACCTAAATTGAAGGGTTGACCTAAATGGAACATTAGCTATGCTTCGTGATGTTGAAAATCCGTGAATGAAAAGTGAATGGCGAGAATAAAGAAAAGAATGATGTATGGTTTACCTGCTTGGCAATGGATCTATAACGATTTTGAGACAGAACATTGCAGCTCCACGTCTAGGGTAGAACTTTCCAAAACTGTTTTCTATATGGACTATACTCTGGTACAATGTATCCAATGGAACTGACAAGAACTCAAACGTAAGACGTCAGATCAATCTCTAACAACTAATATTTACAAAGCCATATGGAAATAACTTTAAAGAGCATCGAATTCAAACAGAACAAAAATTAATAAAGGTCTACTTCAAAGGCATAAAATTAATAAACTGTTGATAAATAGACACAAAAGTCATTTAATCTTGTATATGTCGTTGTACTCTATGGTGACTTGACTGTAAAATATGGCATTGCATTAATTTGGTAGTCATCAATACCATTATCTTAGCTTATTATTTGATATCCTTGTCATAACCACAGAAGAGCCGTAAATACGAAGATTTTAATGGAGTGTTTCCGGTCGGAGGTAGAGAAGAAACTGGTAGGGAATGCAAGTTTGAACGTCGAGTTCATATTTATTCAAATATATATTTTCGTTCAGTCAATCTGAAAAACAAGTTCTCAATTATTTCAGTGATTTTGTAAGATCCCTAGTAAACATCAGTGATTTTATAAACTCCATAATCAATGAGTAATTATATAAAACTCCTGAAATGTAAGGGATAATACAAACATTTTTGTTTCAATTGACCGTAACATATCTAAAGCTGAACAAAAAAAATCAAACAATCCCTTCGCCTTAATCCCTTAAAACACACAACTTCAAACCTTTGGAAAACGGAAGGAAAACATGCATCAAAGAATACATGCTTATAACTTAGTACGCACAACGCTCCAAAACAGCACAAAACAAATGTATTTTTGGAAAGTCTGTCACTTAATGTATACCTTAATTGTGTCAGAAAAGACTATTTGATATAATACCTAGTGGAATGATTGCCAATAAGAATACAGGTATCCGCCACCCCACTCCTCAATAAAATGCAATCCATCGTGCGACCTACAATTACGTAAAGGACCATTCTGTAGGATAAGCTGTAATTTACAGGCAACAGTAGCTTATCTATGTTCAAACCTATAAATCCATTTACAAGATACACATATAGTTAAGATAGTTACAGGAATAAAATAACTTCAAAAGGGACCAGAACAGTTTCGTCGACACGGTATATCGTTGGTTGTTGAGAACAAATCATAAAAAGAGAACAAATCATAAAAAGAGAACAAATCATAAAAAGAGAACAAATCATAAAAAAGAGAACAAATCATACGAGAGACAACATACAGCCTTATTCAAGTTAATACAAGACGAACACATCGACAACTAATGAATATAGCATGCACTTTATTTAATATATCTATATATTAAGTATGCCACAAAGTAATATAAGACAAGGAGATGTGGTATGATTGCCATTGAGGCAACAATTCAACAGAGTCAAGACAACGTGGATTTAAGCAAGAACATGTCATCGTATGGCATTCAATATTGAGCAAAACCTATACTGTATACTTAGCTTGAAAAGCACCAACATGTAAAAATGTGAATCATTCGAATGAAAAAAAAAAAAAAAAACAAAAAATATCGGCCTGATTTATTACAAACAAACTATGAATTAGGTTTATCGACCAAACCTCTGATATGTATGACAAGCATTCACAGTTCCAATTCATCCTAAATACATCAAGTTATAAGACTGATTATTTCGACACGTTTACTACTTCATTGACGAATAATTTGTAGAATTAAAATTTTAACACATAAACGTAGAAAAAGTTATTACTTCTGTTTATGTCTGTAAAGGCTACGGAAATAAAATTATTCGGAAATAAAATTATTCGGAAATGCTAACAGCAAAAGATTTGATTAATCCCTTTTAATAAAATACCTATCAAAGAATAAAAGTTTTAAATTATGTTCAAAATATCTAACAAATAATTATTGATTGATTTTTTACTCTTTGCTAAGGTGGTTATAAGGGTTTGGATTAGCCATGATGGTTAATATCCGTAGCGGTGTTTTAAGTGGTGCAGAATTTGGAGCAGATTGCAAAGGAGCGGGAAATCTGGTACAATATTTATAGACCTTTGATTTTAACATGTTTGTTTAAAAGTCAATAATATTGTTCATCTCTTTGTGTGTTAACACAAAGTGATTAAATTATATTGAAATTTAGAGGAGAACATTTGATTGAAATACATTGTTAATACTGAATTTTTTCCACATCATATATTTTTCTGCTATTTATATATTATACGAATGGTTTATGTTTAACCACATTTCTTCTTTATTTCACTTTTATTTAAATTAACAAATTGAATTCGCAACATACTATTATATACTTTTTATGTAAAGACAAATATGCTGTCCGTACTCAAGGACAATCCCCAGTTACGAAATCTGATATTTTCTGTAAACATATATACATCATGTTGACTATGACATTTGTCTCAAGTTGCGTCACATTTTGTTTTTACCGTTGAAATAATTTTAAATTGTGAAGAATATAACCGTTACACAATTATTAGGGATAAAAGCCTAGATTCTCTATAACTATATTTTTTCAATTTATTATTTTCGCCAGGGTTTAGGTTTTATAGCAATTGATCCTAATCAATTTGAAGATGGTTTTACAAACAGAATGCAAAGTTTGATAGATGCTTGCAGAAATCAGCCACCGTTATGTTATTAGACTTCATTCCATCACAATAATGTAGAGGTATATATGTTTCTGTTTGCAGTGTTCATATTTGTTAAAATGCAACACGTTCTCTCCGTGTTTTAATAGAAACTGTATAATTGAAAAAATAAAGATGTGATTAGCATTGTAAAGTGTACATTCTTCTTATTTTTCTTTATTATTTAAAAATTACCAAAAATATAGATATTGATATAAAAAGCTTGTCTTGAAACTCAACATTTCTATGTAGCTATGCATGTATGACTTTTGCATGAAACTACAAAGACGTTTAAACAGTTTCATTTGAATCTATGTTGGTAAGGTGCGACAGAAACTGGCCAGAAGAAATCGCCGTTTGTATTTATATATATGCAGAACTATTACATGTGTGTGAAAAAGCGGATCCTTAACATTGTAATTTTGATATAATACCATTATCTTCAAAGGCTGACGTCGGTCGTCCAGTATTGGTTCCAGGGGATCCAGAAAGACAACACATGGAATTGTGTGATAAATTTGGTGGTATACCATATGCAAAAAATCTTTTACAGATTATTGTAAGTAAAAAAGACAACACAAGTCATTGCTTCTGACGAAACAAAACCAAAGTTACCCTACAAAGAAGTTACCACAAAATGAACATTTATAAGTAACCTATGGTAAACAGTTGAGTGATTTTCAAAAATTAGAACAAAAAGATATGCGTGGTAAGGATCACTCCAGTTTATCGCTTACCGTCAGCCACTGCTGTGCATTATATACGTTTTGACGTTACGAGGGAAAATATATAATGCGACTAATCAAAAGCAATTTTTTTATGACACCATTAGTTCGAGGGTCACAAATATTTTGAAGAATGTCACCGAAAAACTCGATACGGTCAATGAAATAACAAGTTCAGAAAAAAGACAATCATAATAAGAAACAGGCAAACGCTGACAAAATTTCCAGACTTGAAATAAGCCCATATCGCTAAGTGGGGTTATACTAGTTTGATTGTACTCAATCTTCTCACAAACTATAATCGACACAGATCGCGAGAATATCATACGGTAACAGTTATGAAATGTACATGGAAAAGAAGTCGTACTATTGAAATTGTATTCCACAAATAGTAAATAGGAAAAAGATCCCGAACATTTATGCTGGTTTTGAAATATTACTGACTAGACTAGATTTTTAAATGTTTATGTTTGAAGTAGCAACTGATGTAATTTATTCTAGTTGTTTTAGATTTTGTCTTTTAAGAATAGTTTTGCAAACAAATATAAAATAACAACAATACTTTAGATATCTGAGATATATCATTAAAACAAAAAGAGCTGAAAAATGATAATAATAAGAATTATTTTGCACATTTGATGTTGATTATTTTATAATGGCGACTATCATTTATAATTTGAAATCAACAAAACAGGGTAGATTCAATTAGGAGAAGCGGTCTACATAACTGCATAATTATGTTGCTGAAGCAAGCCATGCTATGAACAGGAATAGATTACAGTGTACTGGAATGAAAACAAAGGATAACCGCATGTTTTCTTTTTTGACGTTGATACCATTTGAAATTATTATAAAACCAAAGTAAAAATAGTTGTATTCATTTTCTAGTACTTTTAGATCCATGTTGGTCAATACTCCTCAAGTATTAATACAGCATTGGCTTAGGTTTTAGGTTTGGGCGTTACTGGAAAAGGTAAATGCAGAAAATCGCTTAGGAGGCACTGTAAAAAGTGTTATGGTATTTGCTCAATCTAAGTTGTATTTTATAAATAATGAAAACAAAAATGACTTGGTAAACTACATGTATGTGCAAGAACTATCGTACTTGAAATAACTAGTATGTAGTTGCAAAATCAAAAACACATCTTTTATGGCTTAAAATCCAAGATTTCAATTTTTGGATAAAAAAATAAGCAAAGTAATTAAGGGTCAATTTAAAAACGTGATCGAGAAAATTCATGAATTTACAGACCGAAATTTTCAAAAAGTCAAAAATGATATGAAACCGCTCAAATAAAGCATTTGATCTTATCTGATATAATTTTGTATCAAACTTAGCATTCTCTTTGATTTGTTTTAATCTTTTTTAAATTTCTTCCTTGAATTCCTGTAAATTTGTTTATCACACATCATTTCAGTGCTGACGTTTGAGTCCACGATCGATATATTTTCGTATAAAGTATCGATTCATGATCAGCGATATCACTTTAAATATCCATTACAGAATATCAAACATATTCGATTGGTTTTCAGCTCCTTTTTGAACAACTGTGAAAACTTTATGTATTGAGCAAAGTGTTTGTTTCAGAGCTCTTCAGTTTTAATTGTTTCATGGCTCTTTTATTTTGGGCCCAATAAATTGAGTTTAATTTTTTCAGGAACACTCAAGCCTACAACCAGTGAATCTTTCAAATTGTTTTGTTCATCTGTACGCACAGGGCTCCATAACACGGTGGGCTTTAGGGTAGAACGCAATCTCTGAAATAATAACATAATTATAGCATAAAATTATTGCACACATATATCTATAAGGCCTTTAGTATCGTCAGATAAAAACTAGCGTAATTATTTGGTCCTTACAAATATGATGGCGAGGTTCAATTATGTAATAAACTCTAAAAATGTGTGTTTTACTTGTTACCCATGTTATACAATATAATAATAGACTTTCAATAAGCTAAATACGGTTTTTGAAGCAACAGAGACAGCTCCTCGCCATAGACCTAGTTGGAAAATAAGCGCAAAGTTTGATTATGTTTCTTAATATATCGGAAAAGAACATCACCTAAGACATTGAGCAACAGTAGTTTACCGATGTTCAAATATCTTAAATCGATTAAAAAGATACAAATCAAGGTAATAAACAAAAGCAGAGTAATTGGAATGAACTCTAAAAGGAGCGGCAAGGTAAGAATCTCCTTTGCATGCATCATTCGCCATGCGTCATCCGCCACACGAAGACACGGTTTTCGTTGAAGTGCACATCTGCTATATAAGTTTGAACCTTTTAAAGTAAGTTAAATGATTTTCTCTTAAATTCTTCAAGTTAGTATAAATATCAAATTAGACAAGTATTTACACTGGATGTGATATATACTCACTTCTGAGAGAGATCTTCCCTCTGCCTTCCGAATGGCAATGATAGCGAAAATTATAATAGGTATTATAGGAGATACGGATATAAGTATTCCAATAACGACTGCATATCCTGGATATACATAACTCCCATACGCTGGTCTGTTATATCCCGCAAATGTCGATATAACTAGTACCTAGAAAGAAATTAACAAAAACAATTTGATTCTGGTGAATCAACAATTTATCCATTATTTACGTAAGCACTTTGAAATTTGACGACGTGTGTCATATGTGAGAGGGTATAGGGGTTGGAGTCAGTTTCCTACACAACTATTTCTGTGCTTTTAACCGCTGGGATGATGTCACTGCTGCTGGAGGTGTCCTCCCCGAGGTATCACCAGCCCAGTAGTCAGCACTTCTGTGTTAACATGAATTATCATTGATATGATCATAGTTATAAATTAAATGTTTACAAAACATAGAATTTTTCTAAATCCTATCGATCTTCCATCCCAGGAATTGATTACCTTAGATGTATTTGGTAAAAACCGTTCGGAATTTTGGCTCTCAATACTCTTCAAATTCGTACTTTATTTGGTCTTGTTTTTACTTTTTGATTCGAGCGTACTTGGCGAGTCTTTTCTAGACGAAAGGCGTGTCTGGCATACAAAATGTTAATCCTGGTATCTTTGATGAGTATATAAACAATGTATTTACTATGCACTATTTATTCAATCAATCATTTATGTATTTGGATTACGGGAATGATAAATGTACAAATAGTTGATTAAAACTTGAGCTAAAGTAAGATACTTATACTTTTCTTCAATATCAAAATTGAATATAATATACTTTAGACATAGTACTCACAAATAATATAACAGGAGTAACAACTGCTATACAAATTCTAAAAAGGCAGGTAGTCGTTTACCTATCATCAGGTGAAGGTCTTGTGATAGACGTTCGAGCCCTGAAGAGTAATTAATGTTTCTCTACTTATTTTGATTAGGAATATTTAATGCAAATTTACTTCCAAAATATCACTTATAGTAAGCTTAAAGATGTGGTGAAGCAATTAAATCCGTTTCATTTTGACTCCAAAGTCAGGAGCTAGTAATTAAGTGATTTTCCCGGGTTGCTGTCTGCCATATTGTTTTAGCATACGTCAGGCTTTTGGTTTCACGTTAGAATTGTTTCACATTTTGTCATGCCGGTATCTTTTAAGTTTACTATACGTTATGGTTTTCTCAATGCTTAATGTCGTGCGGTGGCCCACATCCAAGTCCTTTTGTTTTTGGTGGATAATTCTCTCAATGACAATCATACCACATCTCTTTATTCCTTTAGAAAATGACATTTTGAGGAAGGTATCGTTTTAATGATGCACTAGCATCAATATGATACGTAAAGATCTTATCGTTAGAAAGTTTTGAAAAACAAGATTGGCAGGTCAAGCAATGACAACTGGGTAATATGTTTAAAAATTCAGCTAGTTGTTGTAAGAAACTCAAAGTACACAAATGAAGCTGTCATACCGTGAATTGTAGTAAAGATGGGACGACATTTTGTAAAAAGCTCTTGTGTGATAAAAATTCAGAGATAATTGGTCCTTCCTCCTTTTCGATCAAGACTGAATTGCAGAACTAATGGTGAATAATTCTTTAAAAAGATTATTTAACATTTACAAGCTGATTTAGTTATAAAATATCAGTGTGTGGCTAGACAATAATTGAAATTTATATGCAAACTTGACAGGTGATCATTTACATTTCATAATACGTGACTATTTGGAATGTATATGTAAGAAACTAAACATAATGAATCAACATGTATTTAAGCACAAAGGATGTGATTAACCTTCAAATTGCAATATGTAGATTACGATACCCACCATATTTCCCTCCAAATATAAAGCATTCCAAAATACCAATGATTGGTCTTGAAAAGGCAGCAATATACCAATCGATCAGTTGGAAAATATATATTCCTCCCTGAAAAGAAGGCAGAAATTAAGCCTCAGTTTGTGTGGAGTTCGTGTTGCTCAATCTTTAGTTTTCTGCGGAATTTCTTGTTATTTGTTAATTGTCTTATCATTCTTTTCGTTATTTATGATGTTTCATTGCCCCTTATTATCTTTTCTCTTGATTCATAAGTTCAGAAATAAACCATGAAATGTCAATGATACGAATGTACATGTAATATACTCGTTCTATATATCTAGTAATTTAAAATTTTTTTTTATTCAGAATGGCCACTTTCAACCTGCTAAAGCGTCAGCTATTGACAAATATTTGTTTTTGAATCTACCCTCCTGGCAGTTTTTCAGTTCAAACCTGATCGATATATGTGCTTAAACACAATATCATCATTTCCTTTTTTTAAATATCATATCGATATTAAGTAAGAAAATGCTTATCTTTTCTTCTATTTGCTTTCTGTCAATATCGTGTACTAGTATTTGATGCATTGGTCTTGCAGTATGTTTTTACAATATAAATGTATTAAAACAATCGATTTTATATAAGATAGGAACACACCTGGAAGCAGAATATTATTCCAAGCACAAAACACAGCAAACAAAACAGGAATGTTATAGCGCTTCTCCGTCTACGTAGTCTCGGAAAGCTATCCGTCAATACACCAACAGCAGATTCGCAAAAGGCAAACTAAAAATATAGATAAGTATAACATATAGCCCTCTCTTTTTGAGAATAAAACCTTCCCTTAATAAATAACACACCGGTAACTGGCTCAATTATGGCGATTTGAATTTGTTTATAACTTTTAACCTTTTATATGTTTGGTTTTTAAATTTTGTTCTCAGACATAAACCATGTATGGAAACATGTGTTTTGCGTATGAAAAAACTGCCAATACTACCATTAGTATTGTACTGCTAATGGTGAATTTGAATCTCCCATGATACTACCACTCAGTGCTTCGATTTTGGCTTAAATTGTGATATTGTGACAAGGGTTGCAAACTCTCAGGTTCAAATAAACCCGAAATGAGTTTGCTGTTCTTTATATTCCCATTCGGTTTTAGGCTCTAAAAAGTTTTGTTTTTCTTTCTTTCTTAACATTTTCTTTAGCGTACCATGTGAATATTTCTCCATCGTTACGTGATATGCGCAAGAAAATCATACTTAAAGTACGTTTTGAATGTTTGCATCATTTAAAAATAATCTTTGAATGATCCTTAGTAGCACAAAAACATTATTTTTTTTTGCAGCAGATCAACTAAAAGAAAGATTTCTAACAATTGGCATACACACAAGATCATGTTTTTGTTCGTTTGCTGTAGCAATTCCTTACCTGACTATCCAAGCCAACAGATAAAAGCAAAGAGACATGACCAAACATTCTGACTTGGTAATGTGCTAGTGCCTCCGGATACGCCATAAAACCTATGCCTGGTCCTAAATAGTCATGAAATATTATTAGTACACCGTATGCAATTAAAGTTTTTGCCCGTCACATGAGCAGGAAAAGTACATTGCCCTATATATGAATTATACGCAGATTTTATAAATATTTCATTTTCTGATACAGTTTTTCAGAATTATTGTGTGATGCAAAATTCTGTGATTTTAAAGATTACCTATAAATAGTTTGATAGTGACATGTAATTTTACATTGCAGAGTGTCAATATTGTGTTTTTTTCAGACAAGTTTTGATGGAATCAAAGAAACGACAACGCCGTAGTTAATATCACAGCTCAATCTCTTTGAATATACTGTCACAGTGACTATCAATCAATACGAATAAAACTAGTACAAACCCGTTCATTAGATATACTGATTAATAGAGATGCAAAACACTACTGATTATTATGCATATAATACTAGAACTATTTTGTTTAAATTTGATAGAAAAGAATACAAATAGTGCAGCAATTAAACACGCAAGACCATTCATTAAACCGAAATACAAAGGAACAGCGCGTTTATTGCTGTTCTTTATCGACAAAATACCGTGAGGTCTTCAATATCAGAGGAAAAGCTAACCTCTCAACCGGTCGGAGAAAGTATAAATCGGTTAAGAATTAGAAACACATATATATCAAACACACCTGATTTAACAATTTTGTCAATAGGCAGTCCAAACTTTGTAGCCATGAATCCTAGGACAGTAAATATGACAAGTCCACAGTATATACTTGTTCCTTCACTTGTAAACGACAACAGGACAGAATCCTTAAATAGAATAAGGAAAACACAACTTAATGTTTAATAGTAAAATGATTATTATATAAAACAAGAATGTGTCCATAGTACACGGATGCCCCACACGCACTATCATTATTATGTTCAGTGGCATTATAATAAGAAAGATCATATCATAGGGAACATGTGTACTAAGTTTCAAGTTAATTGGACTTCAACTTCATCAAAAACTACCTTGACCAAAAACTTTAACCAAAAACTTTAACCTAAAGCGGGCAGACGGACGAACGGACGAACGAATGAACGGACGAATGGACAGACGGACGAACGGACGAACGAACGGACGCATAGAACGAAAATCATAATGCCCCAAAGTGGGGCATAAAAATACTTTAACTATGGAAAACAATATTTAAAAATTAACATAATTATATCATTTTATTTAAAGGAACCTACTTCAAACAACTTGAAAATAATATTTTAATCTTGTTTTTCCCATCCCATTACTTTTCAGGCGCGTATATATACCCGGGATTTGACTAAGGGGGAGCGCACCTCCGAGTTAAGAGTTAGAGAACCATATTTTTTTCAAAAATTGGTTGTAATTTTACCTACAGATACCCTTTTCTCCTTTAATTTTAAAAGGGGACTGCGACCTAGTTTGAATCCGCGCCTGCTTTAAATAAATATTTTTTTTTGTTTTCATTAAGGTATAATTCCGGACAATCAATAATATTTGAGGTACGTCTTTCCGTGCGATTTTTTTGCCATATTTTGTTCTAGGCTTGTAGCAGTTTAGCGCGGGTTTCACATGTGAAGCAAGATCTTCTTACCCTTCCGGAGCACCTGAGATTACCCCCAGATTTTGGTGGGCTCGGGTTCGTGTTGCTCAGTTTTTAGTTTTCTATGTAGTGTTTTGTGTACTGTTATTTGTCTTTTTTTCTTTTTAGCCATGGCGTTGTCAGTTTATTTTCGACTTATGAGTTTGAATGTCCCTTTGGTATTTTTCGCCTCTCTTTGAATGTCTTTTTTATTCAAATGTTCGGAGTTTTTCGTTAGATTTTTATTTTCGTGTTTGCCTCTTGTATATATTTCATATTTTATTACCATTTACGTAATTAATCTAGGTCTTTGTATTCAACAAAAAAGCACCAAAACAAATGTACTTATCCTTTTTATTTGCATCCTGTTAATAATACTATCTGTGTATATTGTATGCGTAGTATTCCGAATATGTTTTTATATTTTCGAGTTCACCTGATTGAAATGAAACTCCCGGGAAAATATTATTGCGGCATTAAACGTTAAAAAATCATAAAAAATTCCAGTCGTCAATTAAGTTACAATAAGCATGGATTTTTCGCCATCGAACACTAATCATAATACCAATGGACAAAATCACATAGCGAATTATCAAAGTGCAACATACATAAATTAAGAATTGAATATTCGAAACATGACTATTCCCAATCTCTCAAACCTCTTAATTATATATTACAACAGTTTGGCAAAAAAAAAGAGAAGAATTTAATAATTAAAAAAAAAAAAAAATTATGACGCTTCTTTGTTTAGCGGGTTTTGGTTGAAAATAATATTATTGTTTCAAATGGAGTTGTGTTATTTTATTTACCTTAAACAGTTGTTGTCAAATTTGTTGAAACTAGCGAGAGAAATAAGGAGACCAGTCCCAGTTCCTAACGAAAAAACACTTGTAAGCCATCTTCAATCCAAATCTGAAATAGTGAGAAAAACACGTGTAAGCTAGTTTTAATTAAAATCTGAAACAGTCAGAAAAAAAAAAAAAAAAAAAACACTTGTCAGCCATCTTCAATCCAAATCTGAAATAGTGAGTATAAATAATTGTAAGTTTAAGCGAGCTATAATGCCAATCTGAAATAGTCAAATTAATTGTTTGTGTATTTGTAAGTTTAAATGCTTTCATTTTGATAAAATATTGAAGTGGAAAAATGAATTAAGTTTTATATATACGCATCGATTAATGATTAGATCAAGTTTCAAATGATTAGAGGGCCTCGGTGGCCGAGTGGTCTAAGTAGTTACTACTGTAATCACTAGCCAGTCAACACTGAGGTTGTGAGTTCGAACCCCGCTCGTGCGGGTGCACTCGACTCAATATTAATTGACTAGGATTGTCAGTTTTCCTATCGTAGGTCGGTGGTTTCTCCGGGCACCCTGACTTCCTCCACCAATAAAAACTGGCCGCGACGAAATAGCCCAAAAACGGTGCTTAAAAGTGGCGTTAAAACACCAAAATGAATTCAAATCAAATGATTAGATTCGAGATAACTGTATTTGTTAATCGTATTAATG
Source organism: Mytilus coruscus (assembly GCA_017311375.1). Lineage (NCBI taxonomy): Eukaryota > Metazoa > Mollusca > Bivalvia > Mytilida > Mytilidae > Mytilus > Mytilus coruscus. The sequence goes on from CM029598.1 coordinate 16,871,423, forward strand.
AAAAAAACTATACGATACCAAGGGGACAAAAATATTAAAGCATAAGTCGAAGCAGGACAACCAACATCACCATTTCAAAGAAGGAAGTATGATAGGAGCCATTATGTTCCCCCTGGAATTGCACAGTTAGTTAATTTTTTCAAGCCTTTCAAAACTATGTTAATTTTATAGATCTATACATACACAGGTTAATATAATCTGAACACTGTAGTCATTCAAATATATATGAACAACAGCTTTACCAAAAAAGATATTTTACACACATAAACTTCTTTATAAAATGCATTTCGCAGCACAAAATATGTTTGGGTGAAGCTGTTGATGATATCTAAATAGTAATGACAAGATTTCAAAATGAGGCTATTTTGGCAGTTTTTGTTGTTTTGCACTAAATGTAAAAGTTTGAAGCTCTAATGCCAAGATGTACTACAAAATTCATAAATTAATATGAACAGACAAAATTCATAAATTAATATGAACACTGATGTCCGACAGACGTATGAGCGTCTGACGACTGTTATATATATTTGGAAGATTTATAGTACTTGATGATTGTTGCTTCTCTATAAAAAAAAGGAAACAATTGGACACATAACAGTTCATTTGCACTACACGTAAACAAAGATAGAACAACACACAGTCATTCAAACGTGTTGAATTGATGTTTTCCGTAGGGATAAGAAGTTGATGTTCAACTTGTTGCATTCGTCATGTTACTCGTGTTTGAGACACAGCAATGACGCCACCATAGACCATATTTGTAAATCTTTCTAAGGAACCATGTCAAATTAGAATTGTGGTAGCATTTTTAATTCAAATGTGCATTTCACATTTCACAAACTGAAAAAAAAAAAAATATTGAAAGAGATACATATATTTATTCAAAAGCATTAATTTTTTCGGCATCATAGGTTTTATTCTAATGATTAGAAATATCAGTCTATGTACAAAATATTCAAAAGGTTTTTTATGGTCATGATGTTGTCTGTTTTTATAGGACTTTTGAAAAAGCACAAAAAAACTAACAAAAACACAAAAGACACAAAGTACTGATCTGAGAGTATTCGCAGTTACTGCAAGCTAGTTCAACGTTAATAACAACTAAAGAAATTATCATGTGTCTAAAACTAAAATATCAATCAGTACACATCCAACATCCAATGGATGAAGTATAAAAACGACATAAACAGTCAGAGAAAACATGACCTTGTGCAATTCCAAAATGTAGGCATTGACAGATTCTAGAACAGTGGTGAAGGTACATATGTGTATTACAATAAAATTTAGTTGGGTTTTATGTCTTCTCTCTACCTCTTACTTCACAATGCTATCGTATTCAGTGTCAAGCAAAACAAAAATCGGATTGATTTTTTTTTGTAATCTACTTCATATTAGGGTGATATGAAAAGTCAATTTAAAGTTAATTGGGCTGTAGATAACTATGATTTGTAAATTAAAAGCTTTTTTCCTCTGTATAGAACTCCATCCACGTACCGAAATAATCATACCAGAGTCTGTAATGCATCTAGAAAAGAGTTCCGCCCAGTAAGCTGAAATGGACCGTCTTATACCTGCATTGAGGTGCTGCCTTTTGTTCCGAGTTGAAAGGGTAGCTGTTACTTCTGGATAAAGAACAACAATAAAAGCGTTGTTCTTTCAATTTTATTTGAGACAATTGAGTGAATGGGTTTTATATATCGAAATGAAACAATATAACGACCTTTTCGTTATTAGAATCATTCTCTTGTATATCAGTTATTGCGCTTGCATACATCATAACTGTCGCATGTTGACTTTTCTAATACTCATCAGAAATAAAATTTGATGTAGATGATGCGTGTTGCAACAATTTCATGCTACATGTATACATTCAGTGATATTCCCAATTTGTTTTACAAAAAATATAGATGAAGCGAGATATCTCTCTCTCTTTCTCTTTAATTTTAAAGTTCATGCACATCTATTTTTTTATTATCTAAAGATATTGAAGTTGAAATATGAATATATAATATCTTATATGATTGCCTTATTACATACATTTAAAAGCATAGGCAAATTCTGTTTCGTTTGTATATTTTTAAGTACATGTACTCCGAATATCATTTTTAGAACACGGATGTTTGTGAACCCACTTTTAAATTTTAAGCACGACAAATAATTTCTATAACGATGAACAAATATAATACTCCTTCAGAAATATAATAATATCCATGAAATGAAATAATTTTATGTTTAGCATCATTGACCTTAATCATGTTGGCTTGTATATATATTTAATAGCATACGAACGCACGACTCACCATTTATAACGATACATTTGTTTTATGTTGCATTAGGAAAATTCACACATGTGCTCCGGAAGGGTAGTCAGTTCCTGTCCCTCATGTGACACCCGTCGTATTGTTTATGCATGTACAAATCCAGTGAAAAATCTCATTCGGTGATATCACGACCGACGAAAAGAGAGGACGAGGTTATGGTTACAATTTGAACATATCTGTGGTCATCATAATGTGTTTTGTCGCATATTTTTAAGAGCTGAACATTAAATTTAAAATATCAATCAGATGTTTTTTCCCCGATCAAAATAGTTTGTTCTTCAAAGTTGGGAGTTCCAATATTATTTTGTTCATACTTACACTGATTTCTGAAAGTTTACTAAAATCTGGATTCAGATATGTCATAACTCCGTAAAGAGAACCATCAAGTGTCAATCCTCTGATGAATGTAACTGTCAATAAAATATACGGTAATAATGCTATTACGTACACAACCTTTTAAAAAACATATATATACATGTAATTTAGATATACACTTTTTCTCCATATAACTCATATTAAAAGATATTTTCAAAATTGCCTTAAAATGATCGACTATGTGCAAATTAAGTCCAATTTAACGTAGTGCTTTTGATATATAACTTATTGAAAATGTCTCAAACCTTTATAGATTTATTTGCATTTTGTTTTAAATGAACATGGCTTTTTATTGCTTATATTTTATATTTACACGTTAAAACGTTCACCAACACTCTTATCAATATACTAATAAGTACTAATTTAGTCTTTTACATGTATGGGTTAAAACAAAACCATTACTATATGCATGCAGAAGTAACAATGTATACATGTAGTAAAGGTCAGAACTTAATCAATGGACATACGATAGAAAATAATGTTTACTAACCTTTCCTATTGATTTGATCCCTTTTATTATGCATAATCCTACAATAACCCAAGCACCAAGCAAGCACAACAATAAACGCCAGTTCAAATTACCTAAGTCTTCTAAACCTGAGGACATTTGCAGTACATTGTTTCTGTAACGAAGAAAATCGGTTCTTTAAGAAATGCATAATTATTTTTTAGATTAACCAGTATATAGCATATTGCAGGAATGCTTTATCTAAAATTGAAATTTGCTGCTTCTTTGCTACATGTATATGCATTCAACATTTGAGTGCAAAACCAATGACCATTCGGATCTGAGTAAGAATGATGTGTCGTAGTAGAGACACATGCTTAATTGCGGAAAGTTACCTTGTGAACGTAGCTTGGCAAACATCCGACTTATTGTATATAAAAATAAGGAGATGTGATACGATTGCCAAAGATACAATTATCCACCAGAGACCAAAGGACAAAAATAAAAAAAAACAGTGTTTTATTTTCAATAACAGAAATAACTATCGGCGTATGTTGGGTTTTTTCCCGGAAGAATAACTTAAGAGAGAATAAAATTAAATTAACACCAAAAGAAGGGCTCATTTTGACATAAATGTTTTGCACCTCCATAACTTCAAGAGTCCTTAAATTACATGAACCCGAAGGAAGGATCTATTAGGGCTTGAGAACTTACTGCCAAAAGTCTTCCTGTGCAGTAATCCATTCGGAACTGTTATTCGCTATAAACTCCATGTTTGTGGTATCTTCATAAACCTGTGAACTAATGTTCATACTGTGCCCCGTTATGTTATTAATATTCTTCAAGAATCCGTGGTCCACTACACAATTAGGACTATTCCAGTAGTTGTCACAAGTTGTCCATGGTAATGGATTCAGAAAAGAGTTCCCGATGTAATACAAAGTCCATGCAATGATCATGTTGTAATAGATACTAAATACAAATATAGGAATCATCATACCAACACCTATTCCTGGAAAAATAAAATCACCAGTCACACAACCTACTCTGGCATGTGTTATTACAGTTCAGAGATAAAACTGTCCAAGTCTGTTACATACAAAGTCCATGCAATGATCATGTTGTAATAGATACTAAATACAAATATAGGAATCATCATACCAACACCTGTTCCTGAAAAAATGAAATCATCATTCAAACAACCTACTCTGGCATGTGTTATTTCAATTCAGAGATAAAACTGTTCAAGTTTGTTACATACACTACCAGGAATTTAACAAGCGTTTACAGGTACTTTTAATGCCATCACATATACAGTACTGATAAAAAATATAATCAATCAGTACATTCCTACCTCTATCTTTTCAGTACATCTAATTATACGCATGATTTGAGTAATGTTGAGAAAAATTTGATATCAGTTCTGAAATTTCAGTCATTTTTCAGTACTGGAAATTTCAGTCATTTTCCAGTATTGAAAATTTCAGTCATTTTTCAGTACTGGAAATTTCAGCCATTTTCCAGTACTGAAAATTTCAGTCATTTTTCAGTACTGCACATTTTTGTCATTTTTCAGTACTAAAGCTTTTTGTAATTTTTCAGTAATTCTATATATAATTATCTTATTGTTTTAAAGAATAAGTCAAAGCATGTGAAAAGGCGAAAAAGACTTCATCATGACGCTATCCGTAAATCTTGCGTCCGGAGGCATTTTTAGTTTTATACTTACATTGTACTATAGGGGACTGGGTCCTGACCCTGTAAGGTTAAGGTTTGTTTTATGGTTATGATAAATTTAGAGTTACGGTCAGGGATAGTTTAGTTTTAAGGGAAAAACCATATTTTGATGTTTCGGAGGGGGGATTTTTTGATGGATAAAACTTTTAATTTTTATCTCTTTTTTCGCATACTTAATTTTAACTGCAGCAAAGTTTCTTTTATGGGTCACGTTATCTAGATTATATAATGAATTGTAAATATAACTATAGGGGAAATTCGCCTAATTGCGGACACTTTTTCAAATCCGGAAATTTGGATATCGTAGAGGCCAATTGCTGACATACTGGTGGTGGCACTTGACAGGAGAAGATAGAGGGTATCAATGGACTATTTCCGCGTTTTCAGGTCTCAGGAAACACTTAAAATCCGCGGAAATGCCCAGTCGTGTAAATGCAGACAGAGGAAGTTAAAATACGGACACCTTGTCGTCAAATTGCGGACACTTATTTTCAAACTGTTCTTGCTATTCAAAACGCAGTTACTATGTATATATATATATATATATATATATATATATATATATATATATATATAGTATTACCTTTCATATTCCTATTTTGAAAGATAAATGATACGGTAGAGGTTGACAAATATTAGGAGCATATATTTTATAACCTGTCTGATTTATGTGACAAGCCACGGTGTAAAAAGTAAAATTACAAAAATACTGAACTCCGAGGAAAATTTAAAAGGAAAGTCCCCAATCAAATGGCAAAATCAAAAGTTCAAACACATCAAACGAATGGAAAACAACTGTCATATTCCTGACTTGGTACAGGCATTTTCATATGTAGAAAATGGTGGATTGAACCTGGTTTTATAGCTAGCCAAACCTCTCACTTGTATGACAGTCGCTTCAAATTCCATTATATTGACAACGATGCGTGAACAAAACAAACAGACACAATAGGTAAAATGTCAAAAATAGGGTTACAGCAGTCAATATTGTGTTATCATCTTAATCACTATAAAAAACAAATGTAACGAAGAAGCACAAAAGGGATACATCAAATTTAACATCATCATTATGCTTATATTATACGATTTTATTTATCTATGTAAAATCCACCCATAAAGGATGGAAGGTTTTAAGTAGTGGCGTAAAATCACGCGTTTGAAATTCGCACAGGTAGACATAAAAAATTTTGTCGTTCAAAGTATGAAGAGATTCATAAATACAGAGTCTCGTAAAATGGATATCACAAAAATAGACTTAACAGTAAAAGTAATATTAATAAATAAATTAATAGTGTGGTTCAAATTATGACGGGATACATAAGTACAGAGTCACGTCAAATGTATATCACCAAAAACAGGCTTAACAGTAAAAGTAATATTAATAAATAAAATAATTTTGTCGTTCAAAGTATGACAGGATACATAAACACTGAGTCACGTAAAATGGATATCACAAAAACAGACTTAACAGTAAAAGTAATATAAATAAATAAAATAATAGTGTGGTTCAAATTATGACGGATACATAAGTACAGTCACGTCAAATGTATATCACAAAAACAGACTTAACAGTAAAGGTAATATAAATAAAATAAAATAATTTTGTCGTTTAAAGTATGACGGGATACATATGCACAGAGTTACGTCAAATGGATATCTCAAAAACCTGACTTAACAGTAAAAGTAATATTAATAAAGACAAATAAAAGAATACTATAACACGTTATTAAGATGATAAACAACGTCAGTACGCAAAATCTATACTTCAAGACCATCGTGTATTATTTGTGAAGTTGATACGGAATATTTATCAACAAGTTCTTGGTACCTTCCGATGAACTTTTATAGAAAAAGGACAAGACGTTCTTTGACATACCCCTGGTTCATCAACTTTCTGCTCAGACACTGGTGACGTTTTACAAAGTCTGAGTAGGAGCTGCAAGCTCTTGCATACCGAATAAGTTGGGAAATGTATATCCCATATGCAGGTGAAGTTGGTATATTGCTACTAAGGTGGGGGAAATTGATAATTTCAAAATTAAAATCGTCTCGTTTGTCATAGATTCTGGTACTGAGATGACTGTGTATGTCAAATTCGAGGTATAAGTCTAAAAATGAGGCGGAGGAAGCCGTGTCTGTTGTTTCTTTAATTTCTAGTTCTGGTGGATATATTAATGGAACCCAATCAGAAAAGTTCGGATTGTTAATAGAAAGAACATCATCAATATATCTGAAAGTGAAATTAAATAACCTGGCTTCTTTGATCTTCTTGTTTTTGACAAGTGTCTGAAGGAACTCCGATTCATATGAAAAAAGGAGAGGTCGACAAGGAGAGGCGCACAGTTCGTTCCCATAGGAATGCCGACAATTTGTTGAAAAGTCTACCTCAAATTCAACACCTATTTAATTGTATTAGTTGTACATTTATCTTGCGGTCAAGTAAAACTAACGTGATTCTCTTTTTCCTTGTTGTAGTTAGACCAGCCACAAAGATCATAAGTCTCCCAGACATGTAGCATTTAACAATTTTTATTAATGGGTCACTTCTACCCTGGGGCCGCCATTGTTTGTTTACTAAAGATTCTTATGAAAAAACCCTTATGTTTAAAGTGTAATTTGTGTAGTTACGTCATTTGACGTTAAAAACGTCAAAATTTTGTCCAAAGTGTGTCGTGTATTACATAATCATGCGCGACATTCTCTCATACTCATCAGTCTTGTTCCTTCTGGGCATCCATTGCTAGATTATAAACAAACCTCCAAGCTAGTCAAGGAAATAGAGAATGTATCCTGTAATTTCGTTAAGGTTAGGTTCTAATTAGAATTTCGAGAATTATTATTATAACATTTATCTACATGTAGATCTATTAATTTCAAAGTGTCATTATTATTACGCTAGCTAAAACAATAAACATGATAAAGTTCATTGCACATTCTTAGTACCGCCATTTGCGGAACACCGCAGAAACTATCATTTATAAATATAAACTATTAATATCTTCTATAAATTCTTCTTAAATGTATTAAATTCTATTTATACTGAAATTGTAAGGATTATATTCTGTGGTATTTTTGGTTTATTATCAGTCCACTTTCTCTATATTTGAACCAAAGCTACTACTACCCCCCCTTTTTTGTAACTTTCACAGGTACCAAAAGAAGAAACCAGTTGTTTATTTCATTCTTATATAAAGTTAAAGCTTATAAATGATATTCATTTGTTGATCTAGTTGATTATGTAAATAATATTAATTTGTAATGCTGAATATCTCGTTGTCAGTGTAACTTATTGAATTCACACATATTTATTTCGAGATAACACTTTGTATTTATTGAAACGCCAGGCCGTCATTCTACAGCTAGTTAGGCTACCACCCCCTGTTTTTTGCTAGTCATAAAAACAAGACGCCGGCGGCAGTTGAGCTTTATGCGTATTGAAAAGTTAGACACCTGTTTACCAGCAGTCCAGTATTTATGTGTTGGCCGTTGCATAGCAGACATGCAGTCACAGTAGCCAAGATACCAGGCAATACACAATGAAAACGCTACCAACATTCGGCTCGCTACAATATGTATGTGCAAAAATTTATATGTCAATGGGTCATACATGCTCATCTTCTGTTAAGTCCTTATGGCGTCTAGTATGTCATTGATGAAAGTATGAGAGACGGATTAATTATATATATGTCGTGTACAAGTTGCGATTTTGTACATGTTATAAGATGTACAAAAATATTGTACATGTTTTAACTTGTACAATGCAAAATACAAGTTATAACATGTACAAAGTACCTCGTACATGTTATAACATGTACATAATATTGCTTAAAATGGTTTTAACTTGTACAAAATTTGAAAATAAAGATATATTTCTATTATTACAACACATGTCAGTAATCTCAATAATACTTTCTTCATTTACTTGTTGTTTATTCATGTTAGTGTGTTTTGTCCTTTTGATACAGTTAATGACCAGATGAATACCCTGCAGGCACACTTTGTTGAATCAACGTTGAATCTTTGTTGATTTCAGGTTATACATTGATCAACAAATATTCAACATTGATTCAACGTTGACAATTCAACGTTGAAATTAGAATATTGTTTCAACGTTGAATTAACATTGTGTTGAAACACCAACATTGAATCAACTTTTGGCTAAACAAATACATGTATATAAAACCCAGCAGTTGTGGATACCAGAATTGTTAAAAAGAAGTATTGGGCACATCACAATTCTTTTAAATTGACAACGATATTCACATAAAATAGAATATTCAATAGATTTTATTTTATCATTAATTGTCGTGGTGATTATAGAATTATATATAAAACAATCGCAGTGTATATCAGTATAAATAAATCATGAACTTTGCACCCCAAATAATAGAAATTCACAAATTTCACCCCACCCCAAAACATAATAAATTAATAGAACCAGCTTGCATACAGAATCATACAGTAAATATAAATATTTGTGAATAACCCTTCCCTAAAAATATGCCCCCTTTTTCCGTGGCTGCTGATTTCAAATATCTTGATTTCATTCTTTTCTTTTCTTTTCTATTCTTTTAACAATCTAAAGAGAAAGACGTATACATCAGTACATTAACAATGGTTGATAACTTGTAATATAAACAACCGATAGATCTATTGGAATAGTGATTTAAATTTTCGCGGCATTTTCAACATTTCTATTTAATGACAAATTCAGATATGCGCATGCGCAATTGTTTTGTTGCCAAAGTTTGAATATCCGCTTTCGAGACCACAAGGAGATTCGACAGTGTTTTATCAATATCTTTCCTGTATACAGCTTTTACCGTAAGTATATATAAATTTTGTGATTACAGTAAATACAGTATCGTATTTTAGAAATGTGAGCATATCATGTTGTTATGAAAACTGTACTAAAAAGTTAAAATTTTACACGAAGAAAAGGGGGATGTTTAGCATGTTACAAATTATCATTCCCGATTTACCTTGCAACGTCTCATGAATTTTTATCGTTGACTATTTGAATTCATCATATGATTGAATCAAAAGTAAAAGAAATTTTATTTATTTACCTGTTCAATTCAGTTACACGAAATCTCATAAAAGGGGGCTTGAGTTGTTTACAAAATTGGGATGGAAAGGTCAGACGCTATATGGCTCACCAAGTTGGACCTTTAATATTCTACTGTCAAAATTGAAGTAGTGTTTTGACAAGGTAATCAAAGATGAAGGGTATATCATATATGAGGGTGGTAAAGAGTTAAATTACGTGCAACGTTTTTGGCCTTTTTTCTCATTTTCTTGTCATTGGTTCGACATGCGTTATTTGTGTTTCCCTTATTTATTTTCTGTGTTTCGTGTTGATACTCTTAATTTCTCGTGCTTGTCCCACATTTGATCAAAAAGTAAACCGGGAAAATTCCAAGTCAGTCTGGATTTTTAAATTATGTGTTCCCAGGATATTAATTGCTATCAAGTTATGAATAAATTTTTTTCAAATCTGATACAACTAGCGGACGCGAAAAGGTGACCGCAGGGTCTTCATGTCCATTATCATGACTGTGTGATCTCCAAGAACGACTGAGTAATAACTTCTAGTACTTTTCCCTTAATATTTACGATTTTATTTCTCGTGCTTCGTAACAAGTTCGATTATCCCAATTTTATTTTCCGTGCAGCGTTTTGGGATTTTTCACGTGTTTTCGTGTTAAGAACCCCCTTTACAACCCTCGTATATGTCAATCAGACAGATATCTTTGCAGCAGCACATATAATACAGAAAAAGACATAAGTGGATAAACCTTAAATTTGTTAAAGTTAAAATGTAGTATTTAGGATTTTCCTGCAGATTATACCTTCTGGTCTATATAAAAGGAAATGTAGTTGAGATTTTGATGGAAATTTAACTTTCATTTAGTTTTCACGAGTTCTTATGCTTTTGATTTATACTTTAAATATCATCATTATGAAGTTATTAATAGTTAAATGTGTTGAACAGTATTAAACTTTACAATGTTATAACTTTTGATTTTGTAGATGTCATCATGAAGACCTATGGAATCACAGAACAACAAAACTTTTAGTGTCTGACCAAACAACAACCTTTCTAAAATGGGCTCAAAAAGACAGGGTGGGTGAAGAAAGAAGTTGAAGTTTTCACTGTTAATAAATAAATTTATTTTAATTTTATCGTATTGAATATTTCTCTATAATCAGTGGTTGGACATTAGAATACATGGAGTAGGAACAGCAAACTTTGTTTTATATGTTGATCACTCAAATATTTAGAATAGACATTGGGCAAAAATATGTGTATTAAGGTGTGTGCTTTCAAAAAAAAAAAAAAGATAGTTCAATATTGGAAATATTTTTTATTTTTTTGCTGATTTTTCAATATTTCTTTTGGATGATAATTTGTGTTTTATATGCATATCGTTAAATGTAAAAAATCTTGGGGGTTAAATTATGGTTCGTAGGAAAGCCCTTAACACACATATTTGTTATTCAGTTGATTTGTTGTTGGCATCATCATGGTCAAGCCATGCTCTTATCACAAGAATGTGGTCTCTCAGTTTTATTGTTGAAAATTCTTCTAAGAGTAATTTACAGTCAATACAGTCTTCAACAATGAGCAAAAGCCCACACCATGTCAAATATGACCAGGCAATGATATTATTTAAAGTTCATCAATTTTTTCTGAGATTAATTTTTATACTATGGTCTGATGGAGCAGTTATTGGATAAAGTTTCCCGGCAGAATGTTGCTATGACATTTAGCATGTAGAGGGCCTTGAGAAGATACTAGCTTAAATATTGCTACAGTATAAAATTATGGAATGCAACACACAGAAAATACAGGATGAATTTAACTCAAGTTTTAGGTGGAAACACAGTTGAACACAACCACTAACCAATTTTGATTCCGTGTTGAATATGGTAATTGGTATTCACCCTGAATTCAATCTGAATTCAAGGTAAGTTATTGGTTTAAACAATGTTGAAGCAACCATTATTCAATATTGATTCAAAGTTGAATATCAACGTTGATTCAACATAGGATTTCAACGTTGATACAAATTTGCAAAATCTAATAATAATTCAACATTGATTCAACATAGAAAATAAACATTGATTCAATGTTAAATCAATGTTGTGTGCCTGCTGGGTAGTTTTATAATTATTTAATACCTTTTAAAGCGCACATGTAGTCAACAAACTTTATTCAGTATTATCACTCGATGAATTATGATTGTGAGTTTCCTCACAGAAGGCAATAGGAAAATACGTTCGTACTAGTTGAGACTTAAGATGCAAGTGGATAGCCAGGTTAGATTTCACAATGAAATCCTTGATATGCCGAGGAAAAATTGCTCTGCAAACAATACCCTGTTTTCAAAGGAGAGGGTAGAAATTTAAAACATCAAGATGACATTCGACTCATGCAATATACTATTAATTATCAAACAATAATAATTTGATGCACAAGATTGATGCATCAGCTATGCTCAAGGCCAAAAATGTTGAAGAGCAGATTCAATAATTCCAAAGTTATTTATAAATAAGCGTGGTCCAATGAAAATCATGTTTTCTTTCTGGCTTTTATAGAGTATGCAAAGGGGACCTTGCTTTAATTTTTGCATGTTAAGAAAAGGGAGAGGAGGGTAAACTTTAAAACGTTCAAGGCATTGTTTATAGAAATTTTAGATGAACCAGTTATCTACTTTGTTGACGTTGAGGAAATGCATGCTATTGCCATTGAGGAAATGTATGCTATTATTATTAAACAGTCACACTGCTTTAGGCCATGTTGGACTGCATAAAACAAACAATGACATGAAAACGCATTCTGCCAACATAAGCCCTGAAGCAATAAAAATATTTCTGAAACTTTGTGATCACTGTATTCTAAAGAACAAAAACATTCTGAGCTTTTGATTATTGTTCTTAATTATTCAATAAATTTCAAATGTATATTCTGCTTTATTTAAATTTATTTTCAAATGTTGTACAAGTTAAAACCATTTTAAGCAATATTTTGTACATGTTATAACATGTACGAGGTACTTTTGTACATGTTATAACTTGTATTTTTGCATTGTACAAATTATAACATGTACAATATTTCTGTACATGTTATAACATGTACAAAATCGCAACTTGTACACGACATATATATGATGTAAATTACAAAATCTAGCTAGCACTTGTTACCATGGTTACAGAAGATTGCTAGGGATCTGTAGTATGCATATAAAAATGACATTTAGCAGATAGTAGAAATTGAAATTAATAGAGTAAACAAACAAAAAATGAAGAAAATAAACCTATTTGATTACCTAACCAACTTATATAGACATCAAAGTTAAAACAGGTAGAAGTAGTTTGTGTACAACCTGTATTCAGGTTAAGTGTTTTTCACCTGATAAAAAATTGGGCCTGTTTAATTGTGGATTTCAGAATGTACTGGCCCCTCTGCTGTGCTTTGAAAAGTTAAGCGTATAAAAGACTAGTTAAGATGTCTGTAAACACTGTGTTTTGATCCTTTTATCTCATAATATGAATCACAGATCCCATCTGGTTAACATCTCATTGAAATCAGATTATATGATAGCTGGGAAATATATATAAATGGTTTTTGATTTTCTTATTTGATATATACATGATATATGAATGGGAAGGGATTTACACATAAATAAATATATGAATGGGAGGTGTTTTCAAAACCTCAATCGGACGTCTGTAAACAAATGTGTAGGTTGAGAGCAGAGGCGGATTTAGAGGGGGGCCAGGGGCCTGCCCCCCCGTTTTGTGGGAAAAATTTGGTTGATTATATAGGGAATAACTGAAGCATGACTGGAGCGGGCCCCCTCTTAGGCAGTCGTTAGAGTTCATACACTTCACCATATATTTCCTATGTCACTGCTTATGTTGTTATATCACAGTAAAAACTGATTGTTCGATGATGTCATTTATAATCGTTGTAATATATTCATAAAAACAACTGGATATTGCCGTGTACTATTTCAAAATACTATGTACAAATATTAAAAGTAAATAAATGAAAATATAAAAGCATAACAAACAGGGGTGGGGTCTTTTGTCCTATGATATAAGATATTTTTAAATATGAAATCGAAACAATCGGAGTCGGACTGCTATAAAATAATACAAATGTACACTTAACAGGCTAAACAATACAAATACGTAATATTTAAAGTGAAAACTTGATTTGTTTGTTTTTTCTTCTTACATCCTTTTATTAAAAACTAGACAACATGCCTCTCCTCAAATTTACATAAAAAATGTTATGTTTAGAGCAGTAAAAACAAAACAAAAAAATCTATGAAGGAATATAATTTTCACAAAAGATAAAGAAAATCTGACTTTCAATTTCAAGCCCTTTTTACACTCAACTGCTACATACAATATTTATGCATTATATACATGTACATGCTTTGTACATTTTGCAAGCAGAGCAAGTGAAAAAGATTGTAAGTTTTCATTATTTTGGGTTAGAATATATATTTTCAAGTGTGAGAATCCTGATTGGTAAGGTAGTATTTGATGATTTTTTTACAAAAATTATACACCGATTTTTATTTTTTCGATTACAGCAACTGTATGAAGTATTCCAAGAGTCTGACGAGGCTACTGCATAACTGGATTTTATCATTGATTCAACATCTTACAAGGATATACCATGTAAATGTATGAAGAAATCCATAGTTAATAATAATAGCAATTATATGCAGGAGAGAACTTCTAACCAATACTACAATATAACAGACATACAGTGGTGTATTCAAGAGATCAAAAGAACCTGGAATTAACTCGTAATGAGTGTATATTTTTTTCAATCACAAGTTCTTTCAGAATATTATACAATTCAAATTAAAATCATTGTACAAACATTACACAATGTTACAGATAAGGTCTTAAAATGGAAAATTTAGACAAATTTTAGTTTAAAATAAAATAGAAAACTTTGAATTAAAAAGAATTTTGAGGTCATTCCATGGTGTCGGACATGTAAAAAGTCTATGCATTATCCATTTTTGTAGCTCTATAGGAGGGCTGAATCCGACAGCAACCCATCGTCAAAAGTAAGTTTCAAAGGGGCAATATGCAGTTCATGCACCATACATGTTGCATGTTCTCAATTGTGAGGAGTCTATAAAAGTTTAATTTATATGTCCCCGCTGTAGCACATATCAAGTACGAATTTGTGTAGCGTCACTTAAACAGTTCTTGTTATGTCCCTTTATAAAGTTTTATACAAGCTGGGGCATCATCTGTGTCCCATGGACACATTCCCTTTTATTTTTCTTAAATACAATTTTTTTGACATGAGACAACCAATGGGAAGGTTCCTAGCTTGGTACAGGCACTTGAATATTTGAGTAAACTATATTTTAGAAGATTAAATTATTGTAGATTTACAAAACTTTCATAAAAGAATTAACATCTTTCATTTCTGTCTTTTGCAAGTAGGACTCTTTTCCATAGGTAATTTGTTTTAAGTGTTACCAATACATGTATCTGTCTGTCCCGTCTGTCGGTCCAGAATGTCCTCAAAATTGGTTTCCATTCTCAACGTTAGTTTGCAGAAACCAAATGTTATAAAACTTATACACAATGCTTATTACCACAAAACAGAGATCAAGTTCGAAATTGGGTGGTGTCACTTTTACCGTTCTTGAGTTATGCCCATTTATAAACCTAAAAATTGCTGCATTTTTCGTTTCCGTTTTCTAATTTTAGTTTGCCTCAACAAATTGTTGTGAAACGTATACAAAATGCTTCTTACCACAAAAACAAAGATCAAGTTTAAAATCGGGTGGCATCACTTTTACCGTTCTTGAGTTATGCTCCTTTTTAAATGGAAATTTTTCTAAATCTGTCATTTCTGTTCTCTAACTTTAGTTTTCCTCAACCAAATGTTATGAAACTCATAAACAATGCTTATTACCGCAAAACACAGATCAATTTCGAAATTGGGTGGCGTCACTTTTACCATTCGCGAGCTATGCCCCTTCATAAATGGAAAAATTGCTTATCTGTCTTTCCGTTCTGTAACTTTAGTTTGCCTCAACCAAATGTTATGAAACTTATACACAATGCTTGTAATCACAAAACAGTCTTAACTACATGAATCTTGCATCTGTATGTGGATGTTGACTCCTGCATATTTACAAGCGGGGGCATCTGTGGCCCATAGACACGTTCTCCATTTATTTTCAAAATTGATCAAGAATAACACCACTATCATCCAGCATGCGAGTCATCAATGTACATGACATTCTACACCTGCTACATGTAAACATAAGGATACAAATTTGTGGCGTAAACTATTTGTATTGAGCTTTATGTCTTGTGTACAGATGCCTTATATTACGAAGGTTTGTCATATGTCTGTAGGCATTCAAATGGACTGCTTGAAAATGAGTTTCGTGTTTTGTTATATAAATTTCTCACTTGTAAGTAATTGGACCTAATTATATAACCTCCGCCTCATTGCCTGGATCAATGATGAAGGTTTAAGTTACATGATTAGGTCATTTCTCAGATTCTTGTAGCAGTAGGTCAACTATATTTGGTGTATGGAACAGTGATTGTAAGATACATACATGTTTGCATGGTAGGTTTCATAAGACCTCATTTGCACAGTTCATTAGTCAATGTTAAGTTTTTCTTATACTTTAAGCAATAGGTCAAGCTCAACTATATTTGGTGTATGAAATGATTCTAAGTCATACATGTCTATCTTCTTCTCTATAACTACTTGGCCAAATTTAACCAAACTTGGCCACAATCATCATTGGGGTATATAATTTATAAAATGTGTCTGATTACCCCGCCTGCTAACCAAGATGGCCGACATGCCTAAAAATAGAACATAGGGGTCAAGTGCAATTTTGTCTATTATTTTGAAAACCATAGAAAATAGAGAAATTCTGACACAGCCAGAAATGTGCAGATTGTTGAGCTCTACCAATGGTCTATACACATCAAAACTGTCAGACGACTTCTTACAGGAGCTATTGCACTTAAATTTTATTATTTTTTGTTCATTTTGCCTACTGTCTTGAAAATTATGATAGATAAGTAGAAATTTTACTGCAAATGTGATCAGCAAGACAAGCTCTACAAATAAATTCGCATAGTGGAAATTGTCTATCGACTCCTTATTAGAGTAATTGCCATTTGAAGACGATTTTAACCAATTTTTTGCGTTTTTGCCTTATATCTTATAAATAATAATAGATATATAGAAACTTAAATAAGCAAAAATGATCAATAAGACATGATCTACAATTAGGATAATATGGAGGAAATCGTCCCTAGACTCCTTCTTGGAGTTATTGCCCTTTAATAACGTTTTTCACAATTATTTTGGCGTTTTGTCTTGTATGATAAAAAGTATGATAAATAAATAGACACTTTAAATCACAAAAATGATCAGCAAGTCTAGATCTACTAACAAATCAAAGTTTGCTGATATAGTTAGTAAGTAGACTGTCACTCTTTATAGAAGTGATTGCCCTTAAATGAAGAATTTTTTACCCTCTTGTGTTTGAGCAAAAACTAAAAGAAAGAGCGAAACTAAACAGAATAAATTATTAGCAATATAAGATCAACAAAACAGAGCTTTTTATCATGAATTCTATTCTCCTCAACAATGTTGGAGAGTGTCCTTTCTTGAATGTGCACATAGACTAATGTGAGCGACACAGGCTCTTTAGAGCCTCTAGTTTATTTTTCAAAGTAGTTGAAACTCCAAAATTGATGTATTAGAATATAAAGAATTTCCCTGTTACTAAACAAAGAAAACGTTAACTACACATTATAACTTTCATGCGTTTAAAGCGCTTTTCTGGATTTACAGTTGAAGAACTATATGACCACAAAGCCAAGTTGGAAATAAAAACTTGAGTCTGATCCATTTGTCCTTTAGAACAATAAAATATGTTAAAACGAAAATGACTAAGGTTAACTTAGATAAAGGGTAATATCCAGAAATTGATTAAAATTAGCCAAGACTTATGTTATAAAAAGATCTTGAAATGTATGCATTTTCTTTAAAATTACTTTGATTTTTTTACAAATTATCATGGTATCAGAAGGAAGTGTTCTAGCTATAGAATCATGTGAACTGCATTACAGACTTCATTACAACTGAGTAGTCTAAAAAAGTATCTAATAAAAATAGTTATGACCCTACATTGTTGCTTATACAGCAATAGTTTTAATATTGATGGCTGCATATATTTATATAGTCTATATTTTCAATTGTATTATAAAAACAAGGAGATGTGGTATGATTGCCAACTATCAACCACAGAACAAGGATACTAGGTATAACCATAATGTCTAACGTTAGACTTCAACAAAAAACGGTTTAACCCCTCCCCCTCAGTCCCAAGTCGGATAAGTTCCTGTCATAGGTATGTCTAAGTATAGTTATATATTTAGTTTACTTAATGCTATCATGATATTGTGCTAAACAGCTGTATATTATTCCTTTTTTATATTTTTGTCAGAGCCATTCAGTGCTTATTGTAAGGTTTGAACTGCCAAACATTGAAGACTGTATGTTAGTTTTGTATTTGTTGCTTATGTGAATTTGGCTGTCTTCATGACATTGCCCCTTTCCTGTTTTCTCATACAACAACAATGGAAAAATCATAGTGCATGGAAAGCTATAAAAGTCTTCTTGATAACTAGTGAAACTAATCCTAAGAAAAAAAAAAACCAAAACGTCTTGATCTACGTCGAAACTTTGAATAGCACCATTTATGACGAGATGACAACGACAATCAAAAACTGTATGTCCTGTCTTTTAACAGGCACATTAAGATGTGGCCATATAGTTCATCAAAAGAATCTCGAATGCATTAACGGGTTGAAAAGAAGGAAGAATTACAGCAATGGATTTTTAAAAGAAAATACTTGAATTTGTCCAAAACCATCTTATGACATTTGTGATAGTATAACCGAGAACTTTTTAATTAGGTCTTCAAAATTGACTACAACTTTCAGTACTTAAAAATGACTGAAATTTACAGTACTTTAAAATGACTGAAATTTTCAGTACTGTAAAATGACTGAAATTTACAGTACTGAAAATGACTGAATTTTCAGTACTGAAAATGACTGAAATTTTCAGTACTGTAAAATGACTGAAATTTTGGTAATGAAAACAACTTTTTCTCAACATTACTGAAAACATGCATGTTATTAAATGTACTGAAAAGATATGGGTGAGAAATGTACTGATTGATTATATTTTTTTTTATCAGTACTGTATATGTAGTGGCATTTAAAGTACGTGTAAACGCTATGTAAATTCCTAGTAATGTATAGGTCTTGTCTTGTTTTTTCTTTTTAAAGTTGTTTTGTGTGCATGCTAGTTTTCAGGAGAATAAACAAAACGTGAAATTGTAAAATTGTCATTTAAATGCAAAAGCTTCTATCAAAGGTCGATTATGGCCATGTTGACTTATTTGTAGATCTTGTCTTCCTGATGATATTTTTATTTTCAGTTTCTACCTATCGATCATAGTTGTCAAGGTAAAGGTAAAATGCAAATAAATGGCAAGACAATGGTCTTTCAATGACAATAACTACTATAAGGATTCGGATGACGATTTCGGCCATGTTTGACACACTTGTAGATCTTGTTTTACTGACATTTTTGCAATCAATGTTTCTCTCTATACTTTCTTTTTATAATTGGCAAAACTGAATAAAAAGTGGTAAATATCAGCTTTAAGGGTAAACACTCCTAGGAGCAGTTCTTTGACGATTAAGGCCATGTTAAACTATTTGTAGCTCTTGTCTTGCTTGAACATGTTTTATTCAAAAGTTTCTTTCTATCTGTTATAGTTTCAAGATAATAGGCAACAATGATAAAATTGTAAATCATCGACATTTATCGACTATAACTCCTAAAAGAAGTCATCTGACAGTTTTAAAGTAAATAAAATTAGGTAGATCTCAACATTCTGAACTTTATCTTTTATAGTGGTTTCAAGATGATTGATAAAAACTGGATTTTACTTCTATGTTCAATTGATAGCCACGGTGGCAATGAAAACCATCGGACACAATTTTAAACTGGATACCTAGAGGATGATTGTTTCAAGTTTGTCGCAGGGAGAAAATATTTGTAAAGTTAACGGACGACGGACGACGACCAAGTGATGAGAATAGCTTACTTCACTCTTTGGGCTAGATGACCTAAATAAAAACAAAACCATTGATTGTACAAGTTTTTATTTGCTATTTTCAGTGAATAGCCTTTACAAGAATCTTTTACCCTCCAAAGTCAATTTGAGTCATTTTGTTTTCGTTTTCCTGCTTTACTGATATAGAAATAAGAAGATTTGTAATGATTGCCGATGAGACAACTATCCGCCAAAGTTCAAATGAGCGGATGTAAGCAATGATAGGTCACCGTACGGCCTTCTAAAATAAGTAAAGCCCATACTGTGTAGTCGGTTATAAAAGGCCCCGATATGAAAAATATAAAACAATTCAATTGAAAAAATATACTGCCTAATATATAGCAAAACAATGTACGAAAAACAAATATGACAGACACGAACCAACGAAAACCACTGAACTACAGGCTCCTTACTAGGAACAGGCACATATAGAATGTGGCGGGGTTAAACATGTTTGAAGGCGTCAACCCTCTCCTAACCTGGGACAGTGGTGTAACGGCACAACACAATATCAAACTGTGCAAAACAATAAAACAAAAACAAATACAAATGTATGAGAAAAAGCAAAAAACGACAACCACTCAATTATAGGCTCTATAATTGGGACAGACACATATAGAATGTGGCGGGTTAAACATATTTGTAGGCACTAACCTTCCTCCTAACAATTATATCATATCTTCAAATGTCTATAATGATAAACAGAAAAAATATTGTCTTTTTTTAAATTCGGGTTTCATAACAATTTGTCTATTTCAGCTAATATTGAATTTTTATCAAAACCCGTAATTTTCGGAGAAGCTGCCAAACTTTCATGTACAGTCAACACTACAACAGTCGTAAATGATAAGTCAGAAAGCAGAAGCTGAAAAGGGGACCTTTAAATGCTTTAATATGTGGAGATTGTGTTTGTTCAGACCATAGAAAATATCAAGAAAAATAAGTAAAGGAAAAACATCAATTTATACTAGAAATACATAATTTCTCGGAGTCTGACGTGGACTGTGATTACAGCTGCATGTTTGGCGCTGAATCAACAAGGAGAAGGTTTGAGCTTAATGAAAGGGATTACGCATGTAAGCTTATAACATGTTTTTTTTATCAAAGTTTAAAATTTGCACGTAACAGTAATTTGAAATGGGAGTAGATTTATTATCGCCGTTTGATCAATTATAGCATGTGTTGAGATATTATCCTGATATTTTTATATAATATGAGAAAAAGTATAAATATTTTTTTAAGTTGTACGTATTTTGTTTCCTTTTTGTAGAAACAGAATGCATTGGAATCATATGTTACTTGTTTTATTGGCGTGCCTTTTTGGATAACTATATATTGATGAACTATGTGAAAACTTATACTTTTGCACTTCTATCGTTAACCTATAAATCAACATAAAACAAAGCAACAACGACCACCACTTATGTGTTTGAAATACACTTTAATTCTAAATGATTATTAATTTTAAGTTCACCCAACGAAAGATATGATAATAGTTAAGTCGGACCTTCAGCGAGGACACTTTACTGTTGACATCAAGTTTGGAAAAGTGTGGCCAACACCTGTCTGCGAAATAATGTTTGAGGTACAAGTATTAGTATTAAAAGTATAACATACATACAAAGGCGGAAATTTGATTTCAAGTATTTAAAATTAGCAGGACATTTGTAAAGTTGAACATACAGTAGCATGAATAAATAAACAAATTTAGTCTGAGAGAACATGATTTATTTATTAGTTGTAAATTACTTTGAACTAGCTGTCAGTAATTGCGAGTACTCTTATTTTGATGTTTTGTTTCTATTGTTTTTATGTTAGTTGTTTTTGTGTCTCGTACCGATTGAGTTAAGCCAATAACTACTAATTTGTTATGCGCCCGTCGCAGCGGAGGAGCCTTAAGTGTTACCCTTTTCCGTCTGTTCCTCCTTTTCCGTCCGTCCATCCGTACGTACGTCCCGAAATTGGTTTCCGTTCTCTAACTTAAGAATTCCTTTACCAAAGGTTAAGAAACTTATACACAATGCGTATTACAACATAACACAGATCACATTTGAATTTGGTTGGCGTCACATTTACCGTTCTATAGTTATGCCCCTTTAAAAATGGAAATATTTTCGTTTCCGTTCTCTAATTTAAGTTTGCCTCAACCAAATGTTATGAAAATTATACACAATGCTTTTTACCACAAAACTCAGATCAAGTGCGAATTTGTGTAGCGTCACTTTTACCGTTCTTGAGTTATTTCCCTTTATACCGTTATATGAAATCGGGGGCAACATCTGTATCCCATGGACACATTTTCAATTTATTTAAGTTTATTCTTATGTTGTGATGTTACACCACTGTCCCAAGTTAGGGGGAGGGTTGAGCGCTCAAAAACATTTTTAAACACGCTACATTCTTTATGTGCCTTTCTCAAGTCAGAAGCCTGTAGTTCAGTTTTTGTCATTCAGTTGTCAGTGGTTCATGTCTGACATATTTGTTTTCTGAAATTATTTTGTTATAAATAGACCGTTGGTTTTCTTGGTTGAATTGTTTCATATTTAGTCATGTCGGGGCCTTTAATAGCCGTTTATACGATATTCTCATTGTTGAAGGCCGTACGGTTGCCTATAATTGCGTACATCTGGTGGACAATTATCCTTTTTTAAAATAAATATCCAAAAAACCTTCCAATTCGGATTATAAATACAACTGTAAAATAAATAAAGAGCGAAATTGAACGAATGAAAAAGCAAAAACACGTGATGATTTTCATCTTTGTGTTTTAATTTATTCTATAGGATAGGGAATAACGTTTTATGTCTTCGCTGACGTATTGCT
This sequence comes from Mytilus coruscus, assembly GCA_017311375.1. NCBI lineage: Eukaryota > Metazoa > Mollusca > Bivalvia > Mytilida > Mytilidae > Mytilus > Mytilus coruscus. The sequence continues at coordinate 16,894,351 of CM029598.1, forward strand.
AATACATGACATAAAATGAAACTGTGCAACTTTGAGAATTGTTTTGTTGTTATCTTTTATGCTTTGGGTTTTCTATTTGAAATTTTGTTGAAGGTTCTGTAGAGTATTAACGTTGACTCGAATGAGTTCAGCATTCAGCAAGCTTAAGGATATCCCAGTTTACAGTTATATAAATGTTTGTTTATTCATTTATGTTCCTTTGACAGGGAATTAACTTTGTGAATAGAACCAACATATCAAATGGAAAAATGGTAAGCTGTATTCTACAAGTATTAATTTGGAGCATCGATTCAGAAGTGACTTTTGTAGTGGAGAAACATTTGTTTCCTGTCATATTGGTACCAAACATATAGAAGTTCACAGGAAACGATTCCATACCTGTCCTGTTTCATGTAAATATGTTATTTAATCACACACTTCATAAAATTCAAACGTAGTACCATATTATTAAATTGAAGTGCTTCAATATAAATATAAGTCGGGCGAATTTATTGATATTGCTATTCCGTATTTAAATAAAGTAATCAATTAACTTTGCCATATATGAAATACTTCATGCCCGTAAAAGCTATTTATTCATTTTTATTTGCATGGAGTATTAAGCTGCCAAAAGTACGCAAAGCACAATATGGGACAGAGCATAATAAAGAAATTAAGACCATAAAGTTGATCAGCTCACCAAGATGAGGTGTATGCGGGATATGAAGGACCTTATAATCTTTATGTCTTTAGAAATAAACAATGATAACGAATTTACTCCTTAGTTTGAGCCTTGTACTGCTATTATATCGTGCACAGATAGTCCTTGCGTCATTGACATGTATTAGTTATTGCGATGCCAGTTGCGATATTTCTAAACAGAAAGAAAAAAGTCACATAACGTTTGGATATAATTCATTTTCAGAGACGGTGTTTCGTTCAGATCACAATGCATTGCTATTCCTGACAACAAAAGAACACCCGGCATTGGATCAAACTCAAAATGATTAGTCGGAACATCGTGTTTATCGCAATATGATTTTAGCTTGCTAAACCTAATGTACATACTATCAAAACATTTATAACATAATATAATATTCATTGGCCTACGAAATCCAATGATGCATTGGCATTAGTCTTAGTTCGTCCCCTCGTTTATCTTTTCACACAGATCGTTAAGTTGTTGTAACGGTCGAGTTATTTTGTTTACAAAAGCGGATACTTTTCTCAATTACTAAAACAAACTTTTGAATTAAGTAAGCTATATTTTAAATGTACAATGTTATGAAAACTGAACTTTAACTAAGTAGACATTTTTGTAAAGAAGAGCAATTAGGAAATTCAAATACACAATTTCTTCGACGTATGAAGCTTGATTGTTCTCTAGACATATGCTATCAATGTTTGTAAAAAAGAATTTTTTCTTTATGGTAAGCATTCTCCAGGTCGGGACTTTATGAATTATGTAAAGTATTATATGAAAAAATATATTATTATTGTTATTTCCAGTGACTGAGAATCCAGGAGACCGAAACAATATACCTCTGATGTCAATACTCATAGTTGGTTTATTGATTTTATGGTGATGTCTGTATGTGTTCTTTTGATGCTAATACGGCATAATATATACATCAATAGATAGAGGAAGATGTGGTGTGAGTGCCAATGAGACAACTCTCCATCCAAATAACAATTTATAAAAGTAAACCATTATAGGTCAATGTACGGCCTTCAACACGGAGCCTTGGCTCACACCGAACAACAAGCTATAAAGGGCCCCAAAATTACTAGTGTAAAACCATTCAAACGGGAAAACCAACGGTCTAGTCTATATAAAAACGAGAAACGAGAAACACGTATAAATTACATAAACAAACGACAACTACTGTACATCAGATTCCAAGACTATTTCTGATTATTTAACTGGAAAGTTGAATGAATATCATGCGAACATTAAACTTTCACAAGATTTTGAAACTACAGAAGAGAAGATTGGTTTAACATTCAAATGGCAAAAAGGTAATGAACAACGCAATATATAAATTGTGAAATTCAAGCAGTTTTCTCTTTCATCAGTGCTCTTTGTTTAAAGTATATATACAGTTTTGCATTAATTTGTATATGTATGATATATGCTATTGATATTTAAACAATTGTGTAGTTATCATATTATGATAGTGTTCCTATAAAGTAATATATAAACTCATCATAGATAACCGGATTAAAATTTTGTACGCCAGTCATCCGTGACACTCGAATCAAAAAAGGTTAAAAAGGCCAAATAAATTACGAAGTCGAAGAGCATTGTTAGATGGAGTATTGAAAATAACATTGTGCTGCAGCTTGCTTATTCCAGTGAATGCATATTGAAGAAGTTTAACATTAAACGCAAATAGATAGGATATCGAATAGAGATGTATTCAAGTAAATTTTATCGTTTTTCTGATTGTTGTCTTTCTTATATTGTGAATATATCCCTTTATTAAAATAATAAGAGATTTTCTTTGGTACTTTGGGCCTGCTTTCCATCGCCTTTTATTATTTAAATGTAAGGAAATCTAATTCAAATGTTCATCTGAAGCAAACTTAAAGATGTTATTCTCAACACCGAATCAGCACCTGATCGTTGGGACGGGATGTAGAATGTTAGAATGAAGTTTTAAAATCTAAAAAACAACATTACTATGTTCGAAAAGGTATTACCATAAACTCATTAGTACCCAGAATCCGTTCGAATATATATAACTGCTTACTTCCCATATGCCTTACAAATGTGTTAACAGAAATATCGAACTCCAAAGTAAACTGAAGAAGGGGAAGTCCTTAAAACAAGAAGATTTACTTAATTCTTTTATAACCTGAATTCTTTACCTAAATCTTGATCACTCAGAGCAAATGTATCACAGCACTAATCATTGTGTTCCTTCTTATATAATTCTATAAGTGGTGTTAAATCTTCTGTATTGGTTAAGTTATTGTTTTTAAAGATGATCATCAACCCTTATTCTTGATTGGGCTCATAAAAGTATCATTGACACAGTAGTTCGTAGCTATTGTGATGACAAATATATTTTTGTAAGATATATAAAAAAAAAATCTATGTTATAAAATAACACGATATGATATCGTTGCCAACGTCATATGTTTAAAAAAAAAAACTTCATCTGGTGAGTTTGAGATAAACAAGTTTCTTGAAGTTCTCAATATTTGATATCGATTGCGATAAAATATGATGAACTTTTAGTTAAAAATTACAATGTTTAAACAGGATCAACGACCAAAATTCAAACAGAAAAAAACAAAACAGTTATAAACAATACAAATCCCATTACAGAATCAACGATAAACTGAAGCTTCTAACGGTCAATCAATGAGTGTATTATGTATGCAAAATTAAACAATTAATTATTTATAGCAACAGACGACGGTGCTTGCTGTTCAGATAGTTTAATGCCTTCTGTATGTCTTTTCTGGATTTATTATGTTTCTTGGGTTTACTTTTTCTTTCTATTATACATATGAATTGAAGTATGCATGGCTGTTGTCTGCTCTATGGTCGGCTTGTTGTCTCTTTGACACATTCCCATTTCCATTCTCAATTTTATTCATGATAAACTAATCTCATAAAACCTGTGACAATAGAAGGTTATTCACCGTGATCTAAAAAAAATGTAGCATCACGTTGCGTTCAACAAATAAACCAAAAATAAAACTATGTTACTTCCGTATTTTTATGGGTTTCTAAATGCTAAAATCTAGTTCCCTATATAGTGGTCCGTAGGCGTATATGTGTTATTATTATTATTTTTTTTATTTGAATGGGGTTAAGTTGTTTCCTGATCTTATTATGATTTCAAAACTATTTTAACGCGAAAACATCCTTTTCATACTTAACTTTTAATTGTTATAATAACTATAATATATGAAGGACTTCTGTATCCTGATTGCTATATTTAATTAATAGCGTAGCTTGGCAATATACAACTGCCAATTGGATTTAAACATAATGTCAAATTGTGTTCTTCCGTTCAAATTAAGAGTAATTGATGAATTACAGTTTTAATCATATTTGTTTTTGTACAGAATTGCGGTAAAATGTTCTTATATAGAAAAAATCATATACATGTATATACAATAACAAAAGTATGAATGTACCATGGGTACCAGAAAAAATTGATTAGTCAATAGAATATAGACAACACAGTATGGCTAAATGAAAAGGACGATCGTTAACAGGCAAGATTCCACATGTGACTACAGTTGCAACTACAGATTGATTGATCAACATATACTCCAATTACAACCTCATCGCGTGTGATGTCGAAAGCAAAAAGGCCTTTTCCCTTATGAACCGGTCTTGTAGACCATGTCAGGCATCAATTGTTAAGTGGCATACATTGAAGTCATAAATGAGGAATGAAGGGCAATTGCATATCATATTTCGTTTTTTTTTTTTTGTACTATAATCAGGCCGTTGCTTTTTCGTTTGAATTGTTTACATATTGTCATGTCGGCGACTTTTATAGCCAGCTATGCGGTATGGATTTTGCTCATTCTTCAGCCGTACAGTGACCTATAGTTGATGGAATCTACGTCATTTGGTCTCTGGTGGGTAGTTATCTCATTGGCAACTATACAACATCTTCCTATTTTTATCTTAGAATCATTTAATGAGAGACATCATCGGTATATAGCGGAAAGTAAAATATGCTGCACACTTTTTTTCATTTTACTTGAGACGTTCATGTATTAAGTCTGCCTCATATGAATAAAGGATAAAATTGGTCAGAAGAGGAGCTTAGTTGTTGCTATTCGAAAGAAGACTTTTCTTTATGCAAAACGCACACAATGATCATAACATTATAAAATATGGAGATATAGTAAGATATGTCATAAATATCTACTAGAGACCAAATGACGTCGATGTTAGCAACTACAGGTCAACAAACCAAATTTAATAGAGACGCTATGAACAATCCACCGTCAACAATAAAATACCAAAAATGACAAACCAAATTTAAAAAGAAAAAGAAAACAACTCAGATATGACAACAGACAACCAAAGACGTAATTCCAGACTTCGGACCATGACAATGTGGCTGGATTAAGGTCTTGACCCTCCTTCCTTTTCATCTCGAACAGTGGACGAAAACCAGATAAATGAAAGAACATACAAATAAAATCAGCTTTAGAAAAGCGTCATAATGTATTACAAAAAAAAAGATATTCCTTATTTCAGCTATCAACTATTTTGTTAAAAATAATGTGCAAAAGTAAAACAATTTGCTACAAATTTTAATGAGGAGGATGACTAATCACTAATCTATTGTCCTGGTGTTGATCTTTAAATTAGAAATGTTTTAACAATACAAAATTGAGAATGGAAATGGGGAATGTGTCAAAGAGACAACAACCCGACCAAAGAGCAGAAAACAGCCGAAGGCCACCAATGGGTCTTCAACACAGCGAGAAAATCCCGCATCCGGAGGCGTGCTTCAGCTGGCTCCAAAAAAATGTGTACTAGTTCAGCGATAATGGACGTCATACTAAACTCCAAAACATATAAATGAACTAACATTAAAAATCATACAAGACTAACAAAGGCCAGAGGCTCCTGACTTGGGACAGGCGCAAATATGCGGCGGGGTTAAACATGTTTTGTGAGATCTCAAACCTCCCCTATACCTCTAGCCAATGTAGAATAAACAAACACACAGCAATACGCACAGTAAAACTCAGTTTAAAAGAAGTCCGAGTCCGATGTCAGAATAGGTAACAAAAGAAACTAAGCAAAATGACAATGATACATAAATTAACAAAGGACTACTAGCAGTTACTGACATGCCAGCTCCAGACCTCAATTAAACTGATTGAAAGATTATGTCTTCATCATATGAAAATCAACCACAATGCCTCCCGTTAGGGTTTATTATCATACCATCATGCAATATATGAGAAGAACATAACCCGTATCATGCCAACAACTGGTTTTAGAATAAATGTGTTTATTTCCGATGCAAAGACTCTATGAGTGAATCAATATCAATACCAAAATATACCATCTTTAATGACATGACAACAGTATCGTGAATATATCCCTTCTTAATAAGTCTGTTTAAAGGTTTGGTTAGCTTTTGAGGTGAGTGCCGACATTTTTGTGCTTTGTAAAGAATATTACCATAAAAGATTGGATGTGAAATACCTGAACGTATAAGATGTCTGCATGTTGATTTATATTTACGAATGATGTCCTTGTACCGATGTTAAACTTTAGTAAATGTTTTGACTAGTTTGTGATATCGAAAACCCTGGTGTAATACTTTTTCAGTAATACATAGATTTCTTTCGTTAAAATCAAATACGTTGTTACATACACGAGCGAATCGAACAAGTTGAGATATATAAACACCATAAGATGGTGACAAGGAAACGTCACCATCTAAAAATGGATAATTAACAATAGGAAATGAAAAATCATCTCTTTTATCATAAATTTTGGTATTAAGCTTCCCGTTAAAGATATAGATATCAAGATCCAGGAAAGGGCAGTGTTCATTGTTAATATTAGCTTTATTTAAAGTCAGTTCAGCAGGATAAATCTGTTTAGTGTACATACTGAAGTCGTCATTATTGAGAGCCAATATATCATCCAAATATCTAAAAGTGTTATTAAATTTTTGTATCAGATGTTGTTTCGATGGGTCTTTGCTGATTTTAGTCATAAATTGTAACTCATAACAATACAGAAACAGGTCCGCAATAAGTGGTGCACAGTTAGTCCCCATTGAGTTCCGATAACTTGACGATATACGGAATCTCCAAGTATGATATTGCCATGCATACGAAATTGATTATAAAACTTTTAACTATATAGCAGTGTAATTAAGAATCCTTAGAGGTTTGGCTAGCCATAAAACCTGGTTCAACCCAACATTTTTCTTAAAATGTCCTGTACCAAGTCAGGAATATGGCAGTTGTTATCAAATAGTTCGTTTTTCTCAGTCGATTTATGACTTTTGAACAGCGGTATACTACTGTTGCCTTTATTTATAAGAAATGTAAATCCTCTCACTAAGCCCCGCGTTTGAATATAGAAATTTATTTTGAAAAGGTGCTTTGTTCTTAATTCATTTATATAAGCCGCTTCCAATGACCATATACTCGTCTTTTAGTAAAGGTAATTGTTAGATAATTACATTAAAAAGTATAAGGTAATTTAAAAAGGGAAATCAAGAACGCCTGTCAAGATCAAACGACCGACAATTAGATAATTGCATATAAACGAGTTTAGCCAATGTGCAAGTCCCAATGGAGGAATACCGTCATAAGGTCAAATTAGAGAGCAGTCACACTTACGCTCATATTTTGAGCTTGCAATAACAGTTAGGCCTCTATAAACCCTTTATCACAACCTATACAGTGGGTGTAGGTAAAGACCTAAACTTAAACTAAAATAAACTAAACTAAATGTTAGTGTTGGAGAGCATGATGTTATTGGCTTCTTACTAACTTTAAATCTACGTTACTTGCATGGACTCTATTGGATGGATGTCTAATTGACAATCATACCACATCACCTTCGTTTTTATCTATCAAAATTGCAGTTTTGAGTAATTTGTTACATACATTCATACATGCAAATATAATTTCGTATTGTTAAAATTGAAAAGGTTCATCTGAAATGTATTTGGTGTCATATAAATTTAAAAGGAAGTTGGTTCAACCTTTGTAGTGTTCAAACTATTAAACACAATTTGTATTACTTGCAACAACTGCCAGCATTCTTAATCATTTTTGATGTTGTATAAACAACGTACAATGTATAGTTATTGTGTATTGTTTTGTCACAAAATCAGTGTATGCTTCGTTTCTTCCTATATTTGTAATACCAATTACATTAAATTACAACATGTCATTTGAATATTTTCTTGATTGAATGTTCTTTGCGTTTTAACCTGCAATATGTGTTTTTTACTGATAAAAGTAATAAGAGACGTCATGTCTAGATATATCGTCTTATACTTTGTCTTTTATTCTAATGTTAAAGTGTTTCCATTAAACTTTGGATTTGAACTTTTTGGAAACATTGTTTGCGAATCTAAAACCATTTACAGGGGTTTTCCAGTTATTTAAAAAGACCGCACAATACAGTAGAATATTTAATACACATTATAATAATGACGAAATTTTAAAGTATATATAACATAAATTATTTATGATTCTTTACAAATGTGATTGAAATTTAATCAACCATAACTTTAAAATATATTATGTGTCACCTTTCATCGGTAGAGGCGAAACAGAATATAAAGCTGAAACACTTTATATCGTATCCATAAGTTTTAATATTTGCACACATTAATTTAAGGTAAGTGTTTTTTTTATATATTTATGAGCCAGAATATTTTGAATTTCTCTTTAATCTTAAAACAATATTTTCAATGAATGCGTTTTATATCATTTAAAAAAATTTGGTTTTCTCAGATAATGAATTTATTTATAGAAAATGGACTTCTCTTAGGATTTATTCATAAGAAAAGAATTATAAATCGTATATTAATTGGTTGGTCTCCTCAAGTGTAATTTTAATGAGGTTTTGACAAACAATTACTAAATACTGTTGTCTTCTCATATTTTTATTTTTATTATTACGAGTATGTTAAAAATAGAAAAGACATATCTAAAATTAACTTTCTCAAAATTATGTCACATAATGAATAAAAAACATTTAAGTGAAACGATTTAGCGTATTCTGCTATTAAGGTGTTCGAAACTTTTAACAAAATTAACAAATCACGTAAAAGCGGTTTTGTTTTCACAATAAATTGGGTATGTCTAAGAACCCCATTAAATACCACAAAATATAAATCCTAAATGAATTGCAGAAATGGTTAATGTAAATTTGGTGGTAAGTTGTTGAAACAAAACTGTTTATAATTACATTTAAATAGCTATCCACTGTAAATTGAATATGATTGTGGCAATTAGGTCACAAGATACTACAAAGATTTTGCAACGAAGCCCTCCCAAAAACCGATTGTCATGGAAGGGTAAGCAGTTCCTCTTCCTTTAGTGACATTCATCATTATGCTTATATCACCGTGTTCAGTGATAAATATCATTTAATGATGTAATATATTAGGAATGGTATGTGATGGTAACATGTGGAATATGTCTATGGTCATCGTCGGCAAGTTGGTCTCGATGAATTATTTATTTGAGTTTTCAATTTAACTGACACCAAGAGTTTATGGAATGTCATTTCACATATACATGTTATTGGCGTTGTTTGCAGTGACAACAATATATGTGTCCAGAACGTAAGAAATATTTAGCAATACTCGTGATTTTGTAGATACAGTGAAGATGTAGAATGTCCACAAACACATTTAGTTTTTTCACTTCTTAAAGAGAAGCACAGATACCAAAGGGACATTCAACCTCATAAGTAAAAAAAAAAAAAAAAACTGACAACGCCATGGCTAAAATAGAAAAGATAAACAGACAAACAACAGTGCACAAAACACAACATATAAAACTAAAGACTGAGCAACACGAAACCCATCAAAACCTGGGATATCAGGAGCACCGGAAAGATAAGCAAATCCCACTCCACATGTGGCACCCGTCGTGTTACTCAAGTAAGTACAAGCCCAGTGATACGTCTTATTCTGTAGGTCCCATTTGGGCAAAAGGTGGGACAGGATTGTAGTCACGACAATGGGAACATATCCGTCGTCATCTCTGAAACAGATATTCCATCACGGTCAATCAACTTGTGATGGCGTCCGTAAAATTTACAAAGGTATGATTTATTATTAGTATCACCTATCGCAATGCAATAATCAGTTCGAAGGAATATCTTTATCCCTTTTCACATTATTTCCATTGGCTTGCATAAATCATGACTGGCTGCATTTGTATTATTGAAATATATTTTCGTTAATTATATAAGGATTGCCATTTTAAGACCATGGAATATAAAGGCAAGGAAAAATCTCTATAGAAGAATGCAATGCTTTGTTGCACACACACGTATATTTGTTATTATGTATCAAATTTCAGTTAAATGTCTAGAATAACATTAATCAATATACTTGACATGCAACATTTAAATTGCATGGTCAAATAGTCAATAATATGTTTACTAAAAGACGAGAATTTTCGCACCAATAATAGATACAAATAATTTGGTTAGTTTGGGTATTACATATATAGACTCAAAATTTTTCAAAAGATAATTGTCATGTAACTAATGTCACAAGAGAGAACATAACCTAGAAGGTAAGACATAGTCATACATTCATTTCACGTTATAAAATTGTACACATTGATCACAGTAAAACATACACAATATGAATTAAATTAAACGGTACAAATTATATAGCAACAGATGCAAATTTCGACTGACTAATAATATCACTTTTTTAATCAGCGATACTCGAGGCCAAAATGTTTGAAAATCCAAAACTTAAAACAAACGTTGAAGAGCATTTATAACCGAAAAAGACCACAAACTGAACAAAACCCGGACAAGGAATCACAGTAATGAGTAAGCGAGATGTATTCCTAACGAAACAATTTCAAGTTTTGTAACAACCATTATTTTTAAAATCATGCAAGTACAGGTGTACTGAAATATTTGGCTGGAGATACCCTCGATGACACTTTTTGGGACTTATAAACATATTAAGTATATTCACAACAGTGTTTTTAAAGATGATTTAATTGGAGGAAAATAGAGGGAGGGGATTATGAAAATTGTGAATCATCATTAGATTTTAGGCAATGCATCGAATGTATTGACTTTTATATGACTGCAGATTAAACTTCTTAGTGGTAGCTTCAGACTTTTGAAAAATGGGTTAAATTGAAGCACTAAAACATTTCAGTGATTTGATTCACCATAGGGACGATTTAACCCAGACATGGAGCCGACTTCTTCAAAAAGGTTTTAGGAACTGTCACATGGATAACAGTAATCTAATTGACAACATGCATATCGCGTAAACGTTATGCGTGCGAAACACTTCTTTGGATGTACCCTCATCAGAAAAGGTCAAACCCAAAAACATTGAAAGCCCAAGGATGCATAAATAACTGAATTAGCAAGAAGATATATAACCAAAAGGGACGTAAAGAATAACCAAATTAATATTAGATCAATTTCGTCTGAGGGCCGAAGGTTTTCTGGATTCACCTTCCTCAGGAACGCTCTAACCCAATTCTTTTCAACATGATTGATGGCCATTTTTCTTGTAGTATAGAGGACCGCAAACCGAAATTGATATCATATATTATCTAATTTACATATTCAATTGGAGACAAAATGTGTATCACAGTAAGTGTTATTTTTTCAGATCCATTTAATTGAAGCAAAGACAAGCAAAATGATTTCTATTCTGAAGTATGCCATGTTTCAGTTTGTTTATTTAAATGTAAATGCATGTGGTAAGTATAATCAGATTTTTAAAATGATTATGTGATAGTGCACAAAATGATATAATCAAATCAGACACACATTATATCAGATAATTTAGTAATATGCATATTGTATCATGCAGCTAAACCAGAAGCTCCGTTCTTAATACAAAATGTTAGTAAATTGTAGATCAAATAAACATCATGGCAACATTATTGTTTGCTCTGAAATATAAAGTTACAATGAAATAAAGTATATTATGTTGTACAATATAACAATGAAATGTTGAATTTATTTAAACTATGTAGTTATGTTATTATGGATGTTTGAAAATAGCTAATATACTAATAACTAGATTGTTTTCTCTTAATTATTTTGAAATGACAATTACGTCGTAACCCTAGCTTTAATGAAAATTTTAGGCAAAAACCTACTTTCGATTTTAAAATGAAATTATGAATTTTCTAAAATTTTGGTTTTGCAATTAAAACTCAAGATTAAAGTAGTCAGCTATCTTTTAATATCTTATTTATATGATATGGAGCATTAATATAAAGTGTGTATTGTAAGTTCTTATATGTGTATTGCATTAGCTGTCCGTTCCTTAACCCTTTAAAAGCATGATTGATTTAATATATTATTATGATTTCAATAAGTATATATTACTTAATCTCTTGTAACATAATGTTGTTATGATCTACATTGTATAATTAGGATAAGACAAAATAATTATAATTTCTTTTTATTTTCTTGTAAAAGTTTTCTTAACTGTAAGTACAATACCTTTTACTCTTTTCTGACTATTCAAAGAGTTAGCTCTTTAACTTTTTTCGCTACTTTTATTTGTTTTCTTTAATAGTGACACAGTTTTAAAAGTAATAGTTTTGTTAAAATTAATAATTAATTAGAAATTAATATAAAAAAAGAAGATGTGTATGATTGCCAATAAGACAACTCTCCACAAGAGACCAAATGACACAGAAATTAACAACTATAGGTCACCGTACGGCCTTCAACAATGCGCAAAGCCCATACCGCAGTACATTCTTGTTAAAATAATTAATGCGACTGACTTTCTGACACTCCGTCTGTTTTTTTCTTTCATTTTTTTTAAAAATGCGTGAACATCACTTCTGCACATGCAATTTTAAGACATCACAACGCTTAAAAATCAGGTGTTTTGAAGTGGTTTAAATGATGAACAAACATTGTGTGCTACAAGTCTAGCGTAAATTTCTTTTACTCTCCATACTTTTCCCCGATGCTAAATTAACATACAGTTCGGAAGCTGCATATTTTCTTTTACGATTTAATTAATTTAGCTGACTGTCATACAAGTGAGAGGTTTAGCTAGCTATAAAACCAGGTTCAATCCACCATTCTCTACATAAGAAAATGCCTGTACCAAGTCAGGAATATGACAGTTGTTATCCATTCGTTTGATGTGTTTTGTTATTTTTGATTTTGCCATTTGATTGGGGACTTTCCTTTTGAATTTTCCTCGGAGTTCAGTATTTTGTGATTTTACTTTTTAGCTGTTTTTCCTTTTGTTTGAAAATAAAGATACAATAACATGAAAGAAAAAGAAACAAACAAAAATATAAAACGAATCATAGCTAATAATATAGTAATATAGTATTCTAATGAAATCAAACAACGACAAATTTACAAATTTAAACTAGAGAATAGATAAAGGAAGATGTGGTATGAGTGCCAATGAGACAACTCTCCATCCAAGTAACAATTAACAAAAGTAAAAACCATTATAGGTCAAGGTACGGCCTTCAACACGGAGCTTTGGCTCACACCGAACAGCAAGCTATAAAGGGCCCCAAAATTACTAGTGTAAAACCATTCAAACGGGAAAACCAACGGTCTAATCTATATAAAACGAGAAACGAGAAACACGTATGAACTACATAAACAGACGACAACTACTGGACATCTTACGAGGTCGTCGGGTCGTTGTAAAAAACGATACAATACACAATAAATAAGTAAAATATACGCCTAAAAAAGTGTATAACAACAAAAATAAAAGATGTAATAAATCAATACAAATATCAATTAGTATTTCAGATAACGGAAATCTCTCATCAATATAACGTAAAACAGAGAATATCAATTTATGCTGATTTACATAAAATAATTAAACGTCAGACTCATACAAATAAAAACCGAACAACGCTTGTAGAAAAGTCACTAAATTCACTTGCATAATTTGTAGATCTGAAAGTTTATACTCATAAAGTATTTACAATCAAAGAGGCTGTGCATGTATACATCTCATATACAACATCACAATCGTCGTCTTTCTCTGGTTAGCCATGCACTATTTGAACTATACCTTTTAATTGACTTAACTAGTGGCAATCTTTTAAACTTTCGCAGATTCAATTTTCAGATACAAGTCTCACCACATACAACATACATTTAAAACAAGATACACACACACACACACACACACACACACACACACATATATATAGTTTAAGAACATCCGTTGTTCGACCTGCTAGTCAAATGCGTTTTGTTAAAATATACTTTGTCACTTTTTGGTCTTTTGGAAAATGTTGTGTGTGCTGTATTTAGACCCTCTACCAAGAAATTTGTTTTGCATGCATACGTATAAAATTGCGGTTTTATCCAACGCAATCATAGGTTTGAACGTTGTTTTCAATTTAGACTTGTTTATAATTTTCGTTTGGGCTTGTATTATATTTACCTTCGGGTTTATATAATCCGTTCATCCTATTTCGACTCTTCAAAATTCAAGAGTATCCTAAATTGAGGTAAATTATATGGCCTTCCAAATACCGTTTCGATTCCTAACATCACTGAAGAGACATTAATTGTCGAAATTAAGATCCATTTGTTACATCTGGTGATCCGTTTATTTGGCAATCACCATGGCAGTCAAGCAGGGTTTAAATATATAGATAATTACTCTAAATATCAGCACAACAATGTTAAATCTGCAAATTTGCGGAAGCAAATTTTTGTTCTTATTCGAACTCATGCTATTGGGATATCGAGACAACACCGCCTGCACTGTGTCCAGCGCCCTAGACCACTCGGCCACCTAGACTGAACTGAAAATTCAGCTTTCGGTGGCCTAGTGTTACCTTTCCTAAATTACCTATCGTAGAGGATCGTATATATATATATATATATATATATATATATATATATATATATAAAAATATACAGTTAACATAAATAAAAACAAATAAAATATATGTATGTGCCATTCTTAAAAGAATTATGAGAGACTTTTAAATACATATCTGTACCAATTTATATATAAAATACTACAAAGAGCAATTAATAATAGAAATACTGTTTCTCCTTGTTAATAAAATGTGGTTGCTGGTTTTGGCAACAATATTACAAATATTGTTATTTTAAAAGATATATAATTTTTCTTCATCAGACAAATTTAAAAACATATCATTATAATACGATATATCAATAAATATAGCATGTGTCAGATCCTCGTATAATGGACACTTTAAAAGTACGTGTTTTTCATCTTCTAAAATATTGCAGTTAAAAAAACCTTGTCGTCAATATACTTCCTTTCATACTGACCAGTTTCAATATCTAATGGTGCTACACCACATCTAAATTTTGAAAAATCACTACGATGACGAAGTAGCATTTTCTGTAGAAAATATTGCTCAGTGTTATAAATATGTTTAAAAAGTTATATGTTCTCAATTTACTAGCAGTACTATATGATAAGATTCTTGTACACCAGTCTTTTTTTTTATTTATCAAACATTTTCTCATCTACTGAGATATAATGTAACTATCAAGACAATTACCATTTATTTTACAATATCTTTCAAAATCAAAAGATTTTAACATTTCCATAACTTTGTAACACCAATTTTTCAATTTAAATCTGCCTTTCATCACTGACCATTTAAAACCCTAAAATTTATTCGATTATTTTCCATTTTGTACCTCTGGACGATTTTCTAAAATCATTTGTCCACTGTTTAGCACAAAGGGCTTCCAGCCCATACCACCAGACATCATCGTTTCAAACAGCTTTGTGTAGATATTGTGCTAAAACCACCATGTGCTTTACATTTAAGGTAGATTCATGGTAAACCGCCATCTTGGATTGTACAATCTCAGTACAAAATGGGTCTAGTTATTTGCCTAAATCTAAAAATTTGGAGACAGTTTGCAATTTAATGGTTAGACTGTTTATTTATATAAAGACAACTTCAGTTGGTGAATTATTGTATTATACAAAATATTTAAACAAATATCTTTTTTTTTTTGTTTTGGTTTTAGAATCATTTTTCTCAAATGAGCCATTTAAGGAGATAACTCTTTTAGTAAAAAATTATACTAGACTGATAGGAAATTTTAATTTTTACTTGTAGCAAGAAAACAAGTTCGGTGACACCATTTTTCTTTTATTTTCTTAAAACATATTATAAAACCTATCTTCTCACAATTTATTTCAAAATTCTATCTCATAGAATTTTTTATGCACACAAATTTGTTTTTCATGAACAATCTAACCAAATTAAGACAATTTTCAACGACTCATAGCTTGAAAAATAGCACGGTGACCCATACTTTTTATTATATTTTGAAAAAACATAGTCAAATCTTCATTCTGGCAAAGTATAAGAAAACTCTATCTCAAAAATATATACTTATGATCTACCTTAACAATACGTAGGCCTAATGCCCTACTTACTGACCTAGCTACAGCTTTTGCCATTAATTGGTAGTCTAATAACTCTGTTAACAATAAACCTAAGTATTGGTAACTTGAAACATATTCAAGATCTTCATCGTTTAAACTAAATTGGCATCAAAATTCTTCCCCGACTGATGAAATCTTTTCCGAGTCATAAATTTTATTGAGTTATGACATGTATGTGTATGTGTGTGTGTGTTTTATGAGTGTGCTTGTCTTTCATTTAATTACTTCAATACTTACAGCTGACTTGGAACTTTTAACAAACCCTGTGGTCTTTGGAGAAAATGTACAACTTGCATGCACGGCCAATGAAACTGAAATTCCATTGGATAAACCACACAGCAGAAGTTGGTCAGGCGGACCATATGATGAATTATTGTGTATGAATGGTATTTCTGCAAACCGTTTGAAATATAATGAAATACTTGGAAAAGATAAATCTCAGTACATCTTAGAGATAAGTAGCTTTGCCGAGTCTGACGTGGATTGTGAATATAAATGTGTATTTGGTGTGGATTTAACACGAAAAACACTTTACCTCAACGAGGAGGACTACGAATGTAAATTTTATTTTACATAATTTTCATATAATGCTATTGCTATTCTTCGCTCTTTACATTCACCAATGCCATTTTATAATAAAAAATATGTTAATTTAAGTTCATCTTTTAGTGCTTAATTTAGATAGATTAAGTTAAACATGCTAAAATTGGCACATTTCTATATTTATTGATGTTGTTACTCTGTGATTGTTTACAGTATTAGTTATTTGATCTTTTAATAGATATTCCACCAAAGGAAAGTACTACTGTAACTGCAAGCTTACAGCATGGACATTTCAGTGTTAACGTTCATTTTGCTAAAGTATGGCCAACACCAGAATGTGAAATCATATTTGAGGTATGATAATATTCCAATGCATTTTTGAAAACCTTCATATTGAAATCGTGCATCAACTGCACAACCTACAACGCGTGGCCTTTTTTATTCTGTTTTTTTAAAACCTCACCAAAACCTCACATAGTTAAAATATCTTCCAATATTTGTTGTTAATCCGATCTCTCAAGAATTTGCAATGATGTTTGTCAAAGAAAATGCATCCTCCTCCCCAACAACTACCCATACCAAAAAAAAAAAAAAAAAAAAAAATTAAAAAAACCCAAAAGTTTTCAAGGTGTAACTTTTTCAAAGTGTAACTGTTTCAAAGTGTTACTGTTTTACAAAACTTTATTGACAGCTTTATAAAGTCAAGATAATTTCACGACCAATTGGTCATTCATGGTCTTTTTAAGAAATAATTCATGCAAGCCATAGATTTGTTGGAAATTTTCACATGGCCTGGTCCGTTGTATTCGAATTTTATATCGAGCGTTAGCGTGGGCTAAAATTAACGAATATAACGGCCCAAACCAGGTGAAAATGATAACAAATCTATGGCTTGCATGAATTATTTCGATTCTAATAGGACGAATACGATAATTTGAAAAACTGAAGCGAAGGTAAGATTGCCGTGTGTATGCCTGTTTGATCTTACTCCCTGTAAGATAAAAGCTACAAATTTAGAATAAATCTAAGGCTTGCATAAATTATTTCTTAAATAACCACTAGAAAAAATGTGTTCAATCCTTATAATTCTTAACCCAAACATTTGTTTTAGTTGGCTACTGTTTATTGTCAAATCCACAGTTGACATGTCGTAACTAAGGAGTAAGCCGCCATATTGCCTTGCTGAAATCCATGAATGTGCGAATGATGCAATATAATAGAGAATGAAACAACACCAACCTCAAGACTCCATTTTTATGCGATATTATCAGAATTTAGAGCGCACAAGTAACGGAACAATCTTCAGCTTGAGAGTTTTCATTCGTATGACGTCATGTTTTGACATGCCGTTAATATGCCAAGATCATGCAAGACATTTCGCGGAATTTTATTTTATTTTAATTTTATACTTTTTTTACTTATGCATTAATTCTTCTTGTTATGCATTATAATAGGAATAACGATTCTGTAGTTTCTTTTTCAATTTCAATTTGAACACAACGACATCCACATTGTGCTTGCACATGTATAGGTTAGTATAAGATACATGTGGATTTACGTGGGAGGTAAATAGTAACAGCCATTAATTTGTACATTTCTGAGTCTGCGCTTAGTATAGATATATCGAGAATTTTATCACGCTGTTGTTTACAAAGCGAAAGAAGCACGTCACATTAGAATTGACGTCTTTAAATAACTGTCTGATGTAACATTTGCAAATTGTGTGCGACAAATACTTTATT
The DNA here is from genome assembly GCA_017311375.1 of Mytilus coruscus. Classification (NCBI taxonomy): domain Eukaryota; kingdom Metazoa; phylum Mollusca; class Bivalvia; order Mytilida; family Mytilidae; genus Mytilus; species Mytilus coruscus. Next base: position 16,912,769 of record CM029598.1, read on the forward strand.
GAAAACGTGGCTATTTGTTAGGCAGACGTCTCTTTAGGCACTATGAAAAGAAAAACGCTGCCTTTAAATAATTTAATAGTATCTGTAAGCTAATAAACCTGTTATCTTATCATGTTCTAAACATAAATATAAAAAAAAGACTGAAGATACTAAAGGGGCATTCAAAATCATGAATCCAGATAAACTGACAAAGCCATGGCAAAAAAAAAAAAAAAATGAAAAAATGAAAAAAAACGAAAGAAAACGAAAGACAAACAAATTCACAAATCACTACATTAAAAGCAAAAGACTGAGCATTATAAAGCCAACCAAAAACGGGGTGATCTCAGATGCGCCGGAAGAGTAAGCAATACCTGCTCTATTAGTTGCATGCGTCGTGTTGCTCATAGTACACAATTAGATTTCACTATTACAATATACATGATATATGTTAAATAAATGAGGTTAACATTGGTATCGTATGGTTTTGAATAAATAAATAAATCGTTGTTAGATCTATCAGCATGACAAATATTTAACTTCTAAACACGCACGCTAAAAGTAATTAGGGAAATCAGGTTTTTAATTTTAGAACGCCAACCGCGCGTTTCGTGAACAATATGAGATTCCTCATTGGTGCTCATAACAAAAAAAAAATCGAAATCCCAGTCAAACACGAAGATTTCAGTGGGAGATCTAGTGACAAAATATTACCTCCCCTGTAAACACTAATAACTAGGTGTTTTTAATGTTTGTCCCGTTTTAGCAAGGATGCTATCAATTATAAATTCACGGGGAAACATTCTGGTAAATAGTAAAAATAGGAATAAGCTGACATAAAAACGAAGCTTCCATTTAATGTTATCATTTCATCCTTACATAGCAAACGACGAGTACAACAGGTTATAGGAGCTTGATGTAAAATTGGTTAAAATGTTGCTATGCGAATAAATTCCTGGAGTACAAACTTCAATTTACTTTTCTACTGGCTGTATACCTCTCTCTTTGGAACATGCTAATCAACCGTATATATAAGCAGCTAGATACGAGAAAGTCAGGGAAAACATTCCAAAGGAGCTGATTGACATGCAGCAAAGATTAACACTTTTGAAAATAAGTTACTAAGCAAATTCAAACGGATCTTATCCTGATGTAAACAGTGAGTGACTAGATCGAGAAGACAGCAAATACATGTACTAAAATCGAGACAAACTTTCCATAAAATTGTATAAAAAATAGTAAAAAGATACCTACTTTATAATAATATTTATGTTTAATTTTCTAACCTGCACAGACAGACTTAAATTGTTATATTCACGAAAAGACAATATTTCTATATTGAACGTTCAAAGAGCAGACCGGTGTACTCGAAACGTAGATGAAAAAATAAGTATATTTTGTGAAATTGTAACATGCTAAGGACATTATGGAACACCCTGAAATTTGGTGACCCGAAAGATCTTTGTATGTACATGATTTTTTCCATTTTTCATCAATATGCAGCAAAGATTAACATTCAGTTTCGCAAGCTTCTAATGCAATTATCTCGATAAAAACTGAATATAAAACATCTTGTATTTGCATGTATATTACTAATGACACAGTTTAACAAATAATTTCTTTAAAATGTAGAAGTGTTATTTATAAATAACTGTTGATCAGTATCGTCACCGGCATTGTTTTATTATTGATTTTTCGACTCTATCATAAGATAAGTGAATTTTCTGTTGATCTTGTTCACTAGATTTCCAACTGATTTAGAGCATTAAAAACCCAAATACTTAAAACATTGATCCATATCTGGTCAAAACCATCTATGCCATGGGTAGGATAGAAAAAAACCTTTGTAACATATTTTATGTTCATATTTGTCTAAACATTACTTTCTTTATCTTTATGTCGAAAAAAATATACTCGTCCATATTGATAAATGTTTTTACAATGCCATATATTTCATTTGATAGAATATCAACTATGGAAAACTTATAAAAATGTCAAAAGGAAAAATGGGAAATTATATTCTGTCGATATTAGTCTACAACAAACCCTTAGAAAGGAAGACTGTAGCGGTGAAATGTTGATTTCCTGTCAGATTGGAACAAAACATATCGAGGTTCAGAGAAAACAATTCAACACATGCCCAATCATCGGTATGTATATTCTTGTAATATCTATGTTACAGGTGAATGAAAAAAAAAAAAAAAAAAAAAATAATAGATAAAAGACTTATAACTAAGTACTGCAGACACCCGTTCGTCTATACAAGACTATATATAGCTAATCAGTATCCCTCGAATCAAAAGCAACACAAAATCAAATCATAACAAAGACTAAGAGCATCGAACACCACACATTACAAAGAAGTTGTTACACTGTACTATAATTTTAATAAGGATATGTGACTGAATATTTTAACTAGCTAAACTAATTCCCCTCTTGTTGTATCTACCAGTCATAAACTGGTACTTTATGCATACGCATTGTTAAAACAATTAACAAACACATGAAAAAACTCCTCATAGACGCCAGACGCTCGTTTCATTTTCAAAATACTCATCAATAAAGCTCGAATAAAAAAGTTAAAAAGGCCAACAAACCCATCTTTTGACAAATATCACCTCATTATAATGTGTTATTGTAACATCTTTATATGTTTTACATATATTTATTGATACTTATTTGAGCAGAAGGTAAATACAGTGATATTTGAACGAATTCTAATACATAATAACACCTACTATACAATATTGCTTCCAAAATATAACATGCATGCTCAGAAAAGAAAAAGAAAAACATTGATGATATTGTTCCTTTTAATTTTCAGTTCATAGCAAGGATAGGAACGTCCTAAACGATTTCGCGCTTTTAGCACTGGTAATAGCTGTTTTCATGATTTTAATTATGCTTTTGTTATGATGATTTCGTTGATAATTAAACAAAAGGCTACATCAAGTCCATCTTCGAGCTCTACTTTGGATATACTGGGTCGACTCCTACCGAAATACGATGGAAAAACGAACCATCATTAGAAGAAACAAATGTGATGTTTTCGCACCCACAACAAGAACATCCACCTCGATGACGGAAGGAATTTCCATGTATTTTGTAATTTATGCATTCCAAATTAAGTATTTATTCTTACTTTATGTTATGTATTAGCCAGCGGTTCATGATGGTAATGTATGAGGAAGCGGTTCACGATAACAATCAAATTTCCTCTTGGTACAAAATAGACAGCTTATATTATATAAAACGTGCTTTGTAACATAAATATATAATATTTGAATTATATAGGTCACACCAGGAAGTATTATATTGATTTCATTTTACTTCCATGGTCACGCTAAGAGTGCAATAATATTAACGGTAACAATTTTACTGCACCAGATGCGCATATCGACAATAAGTGTTTCTTCAGTGATTCTCGAGAATAAATGTGATTATTTATTCGACAAAAGTTTTTTCATTTATCATTGAGATATAAATACCATTAATAGTACCGGGCCGATATTATCAGAAGGAGGAAACATGGGTTAGGTATGCAGGCGGATATACCTCGGCCTGTTAAGAATAAAGAAAAATGATTTTGCCAAGACGGGATGAAAAATCTGTCATGCAAAATTTAGGAAGCATATACCTTTAAAAATTGACATGTAAGAAACTACATCAGTATGGTTTCACATGCTGTACCTTTGTAAAAGTTGTTTTGTTTTAAATTTTGTGTGATTAAAAATGATATTAAATTTGTTTGAAACGCTAAGGTTTCACCTCGAGGCGTAGAAAACCTTAGCCTTATTTGGCACACTTGTTTGTAAAATTAATAGTTATGAATGCATCAAAGTTCAATTGGTAACTTTTGAACAATGTGGGTGCAATATCTGTCCTTTAAATTTTCTAACAAAAATAATATTTAAAGATAAAAGCAATGATATAACTAACTAAACTGATTTTATTATTTATCGGTAACTTAGTGAAGTATAGTGAGTATTCGGGTATACATGGGGTACGTAATTTTGGTATCTGGAGGATAGTTATCTCACTGACCATCATACCACATCTACTTATTTGTATATTCATGACGCATATTTGTGTGACAAAATAAGTGAATTCTATTACTCATGTTGTTTAATATAGATCATTTCTAAGTTTATATTTTATACGTTATTTTTTTTTTTTTTTTTGACATATTTGTATTTGTTAACACATCATTAAATTGATATACACAATATAGATTTGATATCTTCAGAGCATTGATGCAAGTAAGCGAAAATTTCCTCAAAGATTTGATAAAATTTGCCTAACTTGATGTTTTTAAACAATCAAATAACATTTTCATAGTTTTTATACGTCCATTTACGGGACGTATTATGATTACCGTTGTCCGTTTGTCCGTCCGTATGTCCGTCCGTCCGTCCGTCCGTCGTCAACATGTCGGACAATTCAAAACTCATAAACGCTTTAACCAATTTGCATGAAACTTTAGTGAATTGTTTATATCTATCGACGTAAGCTTCCTTTTGATTTTATTAATTTTAGTTTAAGTTTCCAAGTTATGGGATTTTATTCATAAAAAGGGTGATTTTCCAGTTTTCGGACAATAACTCAGAAGTGCTTTTAGCATTTTCATGAAACTTTGGTGACTGGTTTATATCTATTAAAATAACCTCCCTTTTGTTTTATATAAATTTCTGATATGACATTGAGGAGTTATGGAACTTTATTCGTTGAAAAAGCGACGGGCGTATCATGCGCTTATGGCGCA
>CM029598.1:16917609-17017609 GCA_017311375.1 Mytilus coruscus
TTTATTACATCCTTAAGTGCGACTTTTCACTGAACAGGCTGATATAACCAGTATGGTGCTCACCCTTCCACAACACCCGGTTTCGGGAGGGCTTCGTCGAATAATATGTGTAGTGTTTTGTGAACTGATGGCAACAACCATATATTACATTTACAGTGGGTAGCTATCAAATTGTCATTTGATTCTTATAGGTTCCTAGACGTAATAAATCAATTGAAATCAAGCAAAACTACTTTTACTTGATTTGTTTAATTTGCTAAAATTATGATTTTTTGTTTTTTTTTTTTGCTTTTGTTTTTTTTTTAATTTCGCAAACCTTAATAGCGTTCACTAAATCGATATTAATTTTATGCATTATGTGACATTCACGGTTTGACAACATGGTAGATGCGAGATTTCATATACCCTATGTTGAGGATGTTATTTTTACATATGGTAAATCAATTTTTATTTATAACATACTCATATAAAACATTTTCAGAAAATGATATCACAAGACAACATTATTTAGTAATTGTTTATCAAAACTTAATTCAATTACATTTGAGGAGACCAGACATGTAATTTACGATGTATAATGCTTTTTCATGAAATAAAGCCTTACGATTAGTCAATCTTCAGTATGAACCTTCGTTTACTTAGAAAATCAAATATTAAAAACATTTTAAAAAGCATAGAAATATTTTAAGATTTAGAGTAATTTAAATATATTTTCTCTCAAATACACATAAATAGCCACTCACCTTAAATTATTGAGTGCAAATATTAAAAGCTTGGATACGATAAAAAGTGTTTCATTCTGTTTCCTATACCCATTAAAGGCGACACATATATATTTAAGTTATAGTTGACTGAATTTCATTTCTAAAGAAGCGTATATTATTTCTGTTACATATACTATAAAATTTCGTCGGTATTTATGTGTGTAAAATATTCTATTGCAGTGGTGCTATAAATAACTGGAAAACCCATGTAAATGGTTTAAGTTTCTTAAACTATGTTTCCAAGAAGTACGAATCCAAAGATAAATGGAAACTCTGTGTTTACATAAAAAAAAAAAAAAAAACAATATAAGAAGACAGATCTACCCATGACGTTCTTACTGTTTTCATCAGTGTTATCATGGTTATACATGCTAAAACGCAATAAAAAAAATCAATAACATAAATTTCATGTTGTACTTTAACGTTATTGGTATTACAGAAACCGGAAGAAATTAATAATAAGCTGTTTTTGTGACAAAACAATAAGCAATAACTACTTGTACATTGTTTGTACATCATCAAAATTATTACGAATGCTAGCTGTTGTGTGTTTTATAGTTTGCACAATACAAAAGATTCATCAACTTCCTCTTAAATTTCAATGACACAAAATACATTTTCAGATAAACACCTTCCATTTAAACTATACGAAATCATATTTTATGTATGTATGTATGTTAACATTACTCAAAACTGCAATTTTATAAATTTTGGTAAAGTTAGATACTGCGGCGTTGTGATATAATTGTTAGTTAGACAACTATCCAATAGAGTCCATGCAAATGACTTCGATTTAAAGATTTAAAGCTAGTTAGAAGCCAATAACAGCTAATAAATAATTCATGCCGTCCAAGAGTAAAATTTACTTTAACTTAGTTTTAGTTTAGGTCATTACCTTCACTCACTGTTATATTGTGATAAAGGTTTTATTGAGACCTGACTGTTAATATATAATCCGTTATTTCAAGCTCAAAAGATGTGCGTAAATGGGACAGCAATCTTACTAGCAAAACAAGAATCGTCAGATAGTTATAAGTTAAAACGTCTCTTAATAGATGAACACGCTCTCAAACAGAATTTTTAAAAATTTCATCGGAAGATACCAAGACCTTGTTAATAACTTTCCGTATCAACTTCACAAATCATACACGATGGTCTTGAAGTTTAGATCCTAGGTACTGACGTTGTTTATCATCTTAATTACGTGTTATAGTGTACTTTTATTTGTCTTTGTAAATTATTGCTTTTATTGTTTAGTCTATTTTGGTGGTGTCCATTTAACGTGGCTCGGTACTCATACATCCCGTCATTGTGTTATTGTGCTATGGTAGATTTTGTATTCTTGTCTTTCGTTTTTGTTAATGTGCATTGTCTAAATGCCTTTTTGTTTTTCTTTGTTGATATATTTGTTTGTTTTATATTGAATGAGATTATAACACAATATTGACTGCTGTACCCCTATTTTGACATTTTTACCTATTATATCTTTTTGTTTTGTTCACACATTGTTGTCAGTATAATGGAAATTTTGAGACTGTCATACAAGTGAGAGGTTTAGCTAGATATAAAACCAGGTTCAATCCACCATTTTCTACATTAGAAAATGCCTGTACTAAGTCAGGAATATGACAATTCGTTTAATGTGTTTGAGCTTTTGATTTTGCTATTTGATTAGGGACATTCAATTTTGAATTTTCCTCGGAGTTCGGTATTTTGTTACTTTTCACAACATGATTAATAAAAACATTCGACACTATGACGTTATTCTTACATTTGGGACATGCACATTAGCCAAGCTCGTTCATATGCAATTATATAATATTCGAGCGTTTGATTTTGTTAGGAATTATGGATTTCCCCTTTTGAATCTACCTTGAGGTTTTTTTGTTGTTGTTTTTTTTTTTATATATAAATACCTTTTACATGCAATTCTCTGACAGTTACCTTTACTAAAATAGGAATAAATGGTCATTGGAATCGGTTTATATACATGAATTAAGAAAAACACCTTTCTCAAAATAAAATTTTATATTCAAACGGCTCCTTAGTGAGCGAATTAACTTCTCGTATAATGAATTTTTAATTCCACTGTTATATAATTCAAAATTTTTATAAATAATTTCGCATGCATTGCAATATTACATACATTGTGAAGAAAACAAAAGACTTTCAAGATCAACAGCAATACAAAAGTAACTGCTTATGCACCCCTCATTACATTGTGTAGCTAATTGTTGTACTTTTGCAATTATTTTAACAACATGATATCACTTGCATGTATTAGTTGAAATAAATTCTGTTTTTTTTTTTTTTCGTTAATACATTATGAGGTAGGTGGGTTTTTTTTTATATTGATTTTATTCTCATACAGTGTTTCATGTATCTGTTGTTCGTCCACTATTCGAGATGAAAAGGAAGGAAATTCAAGATCTTAATCCTGCCGCATCATCATATTGCCTAAGTCAGGAATCACGATTTTGGTTGTAAGTCACATCTTAGTTGTTTATCGTTTTCTTTTTAACTTTGTTTTGTCAATTTTCGGAATTGACGTCGGGTCGTTAAAGTGTATCTAGTGAACAATGTCACTACTTTTTTAGACTCTGCTCGAATTAGAGCTTGACACATTATATCTTTTGAGTAGGTTGACCTCTAAATATATTCTGTTTTTATATGTCGTGTGGATGTTATTTTTGCGTAAATATCCTTTGGCATTTTACAAGGTCATGTTTTCCTATACTGCTTATGACTTTTAATACTAAATCCATTGAAGTGTACTGATTGATATTTTGTTTTGGATAAATGATTTTTAGTTTTGTTGTTTTTGACTTTGTACTAGTTTTCAGTAAATGCAATTACTCTCAGATCGGTACTTTGTACTTACGTTAGTTGTTATTGTGCTTTGTATCGATCTGAAAAGTCCAGATTCTTTTAAAAATTTTCGCAGTTTTTCTTGTGTCCCAAGTAAGGGAGAGTGGGCAATTAGGTCCTACCTCATCACATTTTCCCCAAGTCAAGAGCCTGTAATTTTGTGGTTGTCGTTTGTAATTGTATATCATATTTTTTCATTAATAGTCTGCTATGTAGTCCATGAACCGTACGGTGACCTATAGTTGCTAATATCTACGTCATTTTGTGTCTGGTAGATAGTTATCTCTTTATCTTACCAAATCTTCTTATTTTATGTTCCTATGCTCATTGTATGTGTTTTGCATCAAGAAAAATCGAACTTCGTTTAGAACTAAAGTATGCTCCTCTTCTGGCCGACTTGATCCTTTATTCATTTGAGGTATACTGAATAAAGGAGCCTCGCAATTAGAATAAAAGACGCGTGCTGTATCCTTTAGTTTCAATCATATACAATGTACAAACGATGTCCTCTAATCACATGATTGTAAGTAAACTGTAGTTCACCGTTCGGCTCAATAATGACACAAACCCATTCCAAATTGCTAAAAATGGCCTTATTTTCCAAAACAACAATGTGTTGCTCAATCTGTAGATACCTATGTAGTCAAATGTGAAGTTTTGCCTGTCAACGATCGTCTTTTTCCTTTGACCATACTGTGATATAAAAAGAACATGTGGTAGGATTACCAATGAGACAATTCTCCACAATAGACCCAATGACACTGGAATTACCATCTATAGGTCACCGTACGGCCTTCAACAATGAGCAAAGCCAATACCGCATAGTCAGCTTTCAAAGGCCTCGAAATGACGAATGTAAAACAATTTAAACGACGAGAAAACTAACGGCCTAATTTATTTTTGTCTATATTCCACTGACTAACAGTTTTAACTGGTCCCCTTAGTACCTTCTTACATTTTGTTATTTTATATACATATATGTTTTTCTATATAAAAGCTCTCCTTTTTAGAACCGGTTGAACAAAAAAATGTTTAAAAATGTTTTGATTGATTCCTTAAGATTTGAACGGAAGAAAACAATTTGACACTATGTTTAGATCCAATATGCAGTTGTTTGATTCCATGCTACGCTATTAATTGAACATAGAAATGACGATATGGAAGTAATTAATCTATTGTAGTCATTATAACATTTAAAAGTTAAGTATGAAAAGGATGTTTTCGCTTTAGAATATTGTTTGAAATCAAAATTAGATCAGGAAACAACTTAACCGCAATTCAATAATAAAAATGATAAAAACACATGTACGCCTACGGAGTACTATATAGGAAACTAAATGTGAGCATTTAGAAACCCATTAAAATACGGAAGTAACATAGTTTAATTTATATTTTTATTTTTGTAACGCAATGTGATGGTATATTTATTTTAGATCACGGTGAATAACCTTCTATTGTCACATGGTTTATGGGATTAGTTTATCATGAATGTATACTTCAATTCATATGTATAAACAGAAAAAAAAACATATCAAATCCAGAAAAGACATGAAGTATGCATTGAACTATCTGAACAACAAACAAGCAACATCGTCTGTTGCTATATATAATTAATTGTCAATTATTGAACACTTTATACACACACTCAGTGGTCTTTAAAAGCTTCAGTTTATTGTTAATTCTGTAATGGGATTGGTATTGTAAATAATTGTTTTTAGGTTTTTTGTATGAATTTGGTCATTGTTACTATTTCCTCGTTGTTCCTGTTTAAACTTTCTAATTCTTCTACTAAAAGTTCATCATAAATTTCCGTATCGGTATCACATATGGAGAACTTCAAGAAACTTGTTTATCTCAAACGCACCAGATGATGTTATTTTTTAAACATACGACTTTGGCAACGATATCATATTATGTCGTTTTATAACAGATTTTTAATATCTTCCAAAGTATATTTATAACCACTACAAACTTATATGTCAAGAATACTTGTATTAGTCTGATTAAGAATAAGGGTTGATGGTGTTCCTAAAACAAAATATACTGCAATCAATAATGAACACCACTTAAAGAATTATATACGAAAGAACGCAATGATTAGTGCTGTGATATATTCGCCCTGAGTGATCAAGATTTAGGTAAGAATTCATGTTCTGTAAACAATTAAGGAAATATTCTTGTTTGGTTTCTTCAGGTCTTAAGGACTTCCTTCTTTAGTTTACTCTGGAGTTCGATATTTCTGTTGAAACATTAGTAAGGCATATGGGAAGTAAGCAGTCATATATATTCGAATGAATTTTGGGTACTAATGAATTTATGGTAATACCTTTTCGAACATACATATGAAGTTGATTTTTGTAGAAGTTAAAACTTCATTCTGACATTCTACATTGATCCCGACGATCAGGTGCTGATTCGGTGTTGAGAATAACATTTTACGTTAACTTCAAAGGAACATTTGAATATGATTTCATTACAATTTAATAATAAGAGACGATGTACCATAGAACATCTCTTAATATTATATTTTTAATAAAGGAATATATTCACACAATATTAGAAAGACACCAATCAGAAAAACGATAAAATTTACTTCAATACTTCTCCATTCAATATCTTACTTCCGTTTAAAGTTAGACTTCTTCTATGTACATTCACTGCAATAAGCAAACTTCCGCGCAATGTAATTTTCAATTCTCTATCTCACAATGCTCTTCAACTCCATACTATAGTTGGCCTTTTTACCTTTTTTTTATTCAAGCGTAACTGATAAGTGGCGCACAAAATTTTAATCCGGTTATTTATGATGAGTTTATATATTACTCTATAGAAACACTATCATAATATGATCACTACACAATTGTTTTATATCAATACCATGTATCATACATGTACAAAATAATGCAAAACTGTATATATATTTTAAACATTGAGCACTGATGAAAGAGAAAATGCTCGATTTGCACAATTTATACATGGCTTTGCTCATTACCTTTTGCCATTTGAATGATGAAACCAATCTTCTCTTCTGCAGTTTCAAACTCTTGTGAAAATTTGATTTCCACATGATGATTATTCGACTTTCCAGATAAATTATCAAAATAGTTTTGATGTATATATTATGCCGTATTAGCATTAAAAGAACACATACTGACATTACCATAACAATTAATAAACCATGAGTATTGACATAAGTGACATATTGCTTTCGTCTCTAGGATCTTCAGTCACTGCAAAAACAAACAAAGATAATAATTTACAAAATTCTTAAGTTCCGACCTGCAGAATTTCGACCATCAAGAAATTTCATTTTGACAATTAATGACAGAAGATATCTGAGGGACATGCATGCAAGTTTCATACGTCAAAGAAAGCGTTTATTTGAATTTCTAAATTACTTTGCAATTTATTAGTGTTCTGTTTTAAAATATTGTGCATTGCGTACTTTTGGCAGTTTAATACCCCATACAAATACAAATAAAACTAGCTTTTACAGGCAAGAAGTATTTCATATACAGAAATGTTTATTAATTACTTTATCTAAGAGAGTGGCAAAAGATTCCAAAGGGACTTTCAAACCCATAAGTCGAAAATAAACTGACAACACCATGGCAGAAAAAGAAAAGATCAAATGACAAACAACAGTACATCAACCACTACACAGAAAAAAAAGACTGAGCAACAGGACCCCTACAAAAACATGGGGTGATATCAGGTGCTTCCGAAGTGTAAGAAATGCGGAATAGCAATATCAATAAATTCGCGCCACAGATATTTGTATCGAAGCACTTCAATGTAATAATGTAGAACTACATTATGTTTTAATTTTATGAAGTGTGTGATTGGATAACATATTTACATAAAACAGGAGAGTATGGAATCGTTTCCTATGCACTTCTTTATTTTGGTTCCAAAATGAAAGGAAACAACTGTTTCTCCACTACAAAAGTCACTTCTGCATCGATGTTCCAAACTAAAACTTGTAGAATACAGTTTACCGTTTTTTTTCCATTGGATATGTTGGTTCTATTTACAAAGTTAATTCCTGTCAATGGAATATAAATGAATAAGCAAACATGTATCTAATTGTAAACTCATTCGAGTCAACGTTAATTCTCTACAGACCCTACAACAAAAATTTCAAATAGAAAATCCAAACCATAAAAGCTGAAAACAAAACAATTCTCAAAGTTTCACGGTTTCGTTCTATATCATGCATGAGTGAATATGTCGGCGCAGACAGAAATAATGACATATAAAGTTATTCCCTATCCTATGAAATACTTTAAAACACAAAGATAACGAAACAAAGATGAAAATCATAACGTGTTACTTTTTCATTCGTTTAATTTTGCTCTTTATTTGTTTTACAATTGTATTTATAATCCGAATTGGAAGGTTGTTTTGATAGTTCTTGCAAAAATAAGGAGATATGGTACGATTGCCAATGTGACAACTAACCTCAAGAGTTCCAAATAAGATTTAATGTAAAAAAATTATATGCAACCGTTCGGCCTTCAACAATGAGAAAAACTCATACCGTATGATCGACTATAAAAGGCCCCGACAAAAAAATCAATAAACTGTCAAACATGAACCACCGACAACTGAACGACAACCACTGAATTACAGGCTCCTGACTTGGGACAGGCACAGAAAAGCATTTGGCAGGGCTAAACATGTTTGTGAGCGTTCAACCGTCTTCCTAACATGGGCCAGTGGTGTAACAGCACAACATAAGAATAAACCGTCAAAGTCAGTAGCAATTGGCTGAACTCAAAAGATATATATGAGGCATAAAACAACTGACATAAAACAAATAGAAACAAAACACCAAAATAAGAGTACTCGCAGTTATTGAAAGGTAGTCCAAGTCATTTACAATGAATATGAATTGTTTATTTATTCATGTTACTGTATGTTTAACTTTACAAATGTCCTGCTAATTTGAAATACTTGAAACCATATTTTCACTTTTGTATGCATGTTACACTTTAAATACTAATACTTGTACCTCGAAGATTATTTCGAATATAGGTGTTGGCCAGACTTGTCCAAACTTGATGTCAACAGTAAAGTGTCCTAATTGAAGGTCCGATTCAACTGTTATCATTTCTTTCGTTGGGTGAACTTAATATCAATACACATTACCATTTAAAATTAAAAGTGTACATTTCATATTCGTATATTATGGTTGTTGTTGTTTTGTTTTATGTTGGTTTATTGCTTAAATATAATGAACAAAGGCACAAATGTTCATTTTGAGCTTGTTCATAAATACACAGGAATCCAAAAGAACACTTTAATAAAACAACCAATAGATTAATTATTACAATGTTTTCTATTTCTACATACATATACCAAATTATATGTATAGTCTTTTATTAAGAGATATGAAAACTGATATCTAATATCATATAAAAAATAATCATGATAAACATTTCAAAACATTCTTTAATTAATCAAACATCGACAATAATTCTACTCTTATTTCAAATTACTATTAAGTAAAATTGAGAATGGTCACGGGGAAGTACATGTATTAAACTTTATATTTGATAAAAACAACGTTATTCATCTATATTTAAATGTAAGTTTACATGCATAATCCCTTACATTAAGCTCAAACCTTCTCATTGTTGATTCAGCGCCAAAAATGCAGCTGTAATCACAGTCCACGTCAGACTCCGAGAAATTATGTATTTTCAGGATAAATTGATGTTTATCTTTTACTAATGCGTCTTGATATTTTGTATGGTCTGAACAAACACCATCTATACACATCATAGCATTTAAAGGTCCACCTTTCTAATTTCTGCTATGTGAATTATCATGTACGACTATTGTAGTGTTGACTGTACATGAAAGCTTTGCAGTTTCTCCGAAAATAACGGGTTTTGATAAAAATTCAATATTACCTGAAATAGACAAATCGATTATGAACGCGAACTGTAGAAATAAGGAGATGTGGTACAATTACAAATCAGACACCTATCTACAGAAAACAAAATATATATATGTGAAAATTACAGGTCATATTTATTTACGCGTGTAATTACAAAATAACATTTTACAAAAGTCAATTGTTCATGAACATTGAAAGGTCATTCCTGTTTCCTTTTATTGATAGTCTTCTTAGTTCATAAAATATATGGTTGCTAAGGACTTTTATGTTCATAACAAGTCGTTGCGAAGGACAAAAATCATTGCTGAGGACAAAATATTACTTCCAGTATTAAAATGTCATATCTAGTATTCATAGCCTTTAAAGTTAAAACAAAAGTGGTTGCTAAGGACTTATATGTCGTTGCTAGGGACAAAATGTCATTTCCAGTATTTAAAATGTCATATTTATACTATTCATAGCCTTCTAAGTTCAAAATATATGGTTGCTAAGGTTTTTATGTCGTTGCTGGGGACCTTGACCTCTGACCTAGACCTAACTTTCTCGAACATATTATCCTGAACATTTTGCAATTCAAAGTTTCTTTCTATCTCTAACCTCTTTTGAGTTATAAGCAAAAATCTTCATTTCGGACCCGAAAAACAGTTTTAGTGCCCTAGGTTCATAATAGTTGGTCCAATAATTTTAAACCTAACATAACAAATGTAGATCTCAATAAGACAAACATTTTATCCATTACATTTTATCAGCCATCTTTTACAGTTATTAAGTAAATCCGATAACAAGCTAAGGTCAAAATCTAGGTCATGACCTTGACCTTTGACATTAGTGAAGATCCCAGGTGGCTACGACTTACGGTTTCTGATTTTAGTGGCCAACCGACATCGGCTTATTTTCAAAGGGCATAACCTAAACAAGGAGTCGTTGAATCTTTTCGATCTAATGTAACGAAGAACCAAAGTCTGGTTCTGAACAAATTCCACCCTTCTGTTTTTTTCTACCTTTTATGGTTACGGTGTTTGAATGATAACAAGGTTTTATGTGTTAGGGGAGATAACCGCTATAAAGGAAATGTTACGGCGTGGTGCCCTAACCACAAGATAGCTTTTGGTCAACTGATACTTGATACCTAATATCATTTCAACATGTCGCGTACTTTTTGGGAAATGTCGTTAAAGTTTGGCGGAAAGAATAATAATAATAATTAAAATGTCAATTGTTCTTGAACAATTGAGAGGTCTTTCCTTTTCGTAATGTAAAATATATGTTTCAATAGGCGTAGAATGCATTGAAAAGCTCTAAAACACACATAAAACCCTTAAAATATGACAAAAAACACATAATCCGCTATTTGGGACATGACCTTGACTTTTGACCTTATGACCTTTGTCAAGGTCATTGGTCCACGATGTCATTACAAAAGACCCCATGGGTCTAGGACCTTTGGTTCAAGAGTTAAAGCTAATTTTGTCTTTTCAGAAACAGTTAACGGGGGTTATGCCCCTTACGGATAGGTCAAATCTCTTCGGTTAAATTTTAAAAGTTTAACCTTTATAACCCAAACATTTTCACTATGTACGACTTATGTAAGTATAATCGATTTTGAGATATCCCATAAAATGTTGTAAGGTCAAAGGTCAAGGTCAACCTATAAAAGCTTTAAAACACACTTAAAATCATTTGAATACATAATTCGCTATTTGAGACATGACCTTAACCTTTGTCAAGGTCATTGGTCCCTGATGCCATTGCAAAACACCCCATGGGTCTACGACCCTTGGTTTTATAGTTAAAGCTAATTTTGTCGTTTCATAAACCGTTAACAGGGGTTATGCACCTTGCAAAATCAAAAAGGTCAAATCTTTTTGGTCAAAATGTTACAAAGTAGCACCTGAACGATCCAAACATTTTCCACTATTCAGGAGTTCTGTAAGTACAAGGGTTTTTGAGATTATCCCATAACAAGTTGTAAGATCAAAGGACATAGGTCAAGGTCAAAATACAAATTTGACCTTGAGGCATTTTAAAGTCACATGAATTGATGATCATTGGTGAAGATCTTAGGTGGCTACGGCTTACGGTTTCTGAGTTTAAGTAGCCAACCGATATCGGTTAATTTTCAAAGGGCATAACCCTACCTATGAGTCTTTGAATCTTTCGATCCAACCAGAAGAACCAGGGTCTGGTCCTGAACAAATTCCCCTTCGGTTTTTACACCTATTACGGTTACGGTGTTTGAATGATAACAAGGTTTTTAGGTTTCGAGCAGATAACTCCGGACCGACAAAATTTTACGACTCACAGGGTGAGTTCCGGATAGGTATTTGTTACACCGATACAAAGTGTGAACCTGAAAGCGACATGGCGTACGGTTACGGAAGGATATTTTGTCAAAGTTTGGCGAAACAAAAGAACAATAATAATAATTAAAACCAATTGTTCAGAGAACAATTGAAGGTCTTCCACCTCGATAATAAAGAATGAAATTTAAAAAGGTGCTGGAAAATGTCACTCCTGGTTGATGTAATTTTTACTTCAAACTGATATTAAAAATAAGAATTTTAGGTACTTGTTCATAGGATTAGTCTGAAATAGGCTACTTCCGGTTAAAATACGGTCATTTCCGATTGACCTGATAAATGGTGAAATTTCTACAACCAAATGCAGAAGACTTAATTGTTTTATAATGAACCAGTAAAATTTTTAGCAAATGTCAAAATCTAGATCGTCAAATTGACCTTTGACCTTGATCTCAATTCAAGGTCATAGGTCAGTGATCACAAGAACCCAGGTCATTCACTTGTATGGTTGTAGAGTAATGCTGATTTCAAATACATAAGGGAGAAACTCCTATAAGGGTTGACCAAAACACTTCGAATTAAATGGGTTGAAGTTACGCCCTATCGTAAACAATTATTTGGCAAACACATCATATCATTAAGTGTTACGGTTTCTTTTGATTAAAGATAACAAGCAAAATTCTAAATTTAGAACATGACTTTGACCTTTGACCTTAACCTCAATTTCCTCCAAATGGACCAAGGACTTCATTTCAAATGACTTTAGGCCACTATAACTTATAATGAATGAATTTATTCAACATATCACCTATGTTAAATTTTCAAAGGGAAATAACTCCCATAAGATGTCATCCGATCACATCAGTTAAACTTAACCAAAACATTCTTAAAAGTAGACGAACAATTTGGTGAAAACAGTTTGTTGAAATCTTTTACGGTTTCAGAGAAATAAAGATAACAAGAAAAGGGGACGCGGGGAGATAACTCCTATAAGAATAAGTGTTCGGTTACACAGGGTGAGTTTTGAAATCCCCATCACTGTACGACATCATTGGCCAAAAATCCTTTCGATATGTTGTAAAACAAAAAGCATCTCAGACGGCAGAAGAAAAAAATTAAAACCAATTGTTCAGAGAACAATTGAAGGTCTTCCAACCTCGATAATAAAGAATGAAATTTAAAAAACGGTGTTGGAAAATGTCACTCGTGGTCCATGTAATTTGCTCCTTCAAACCAAACAAAAAATAAGAATTCTAGGTACTTTTTCATATGATTAGTCTGAAATAGGCTACTTCCGGTTAAAATACGGTCATTTCCGGTTAACCTGATAAATGGTGAAATGTCTACAACCAAATGCAGAAGACTTAATTGTTTTATAATGAACCAGTAAGAATTTTAATGAGGCAGACTTTATATAAATACTTTTCAAAAAAGAAAGAAAGAGGAACTAGTTTCATACTTTTGCTATAAATTCGTCTACATATATAATGTTCTCTCATCGAATATTTCTATTTTTGGTGACAATGTTGATCACATTTATCCTATTGATTTGGAATAGTGGATACCATAGATACAGACATATTTCCTTTTATCTAGGCTTTCACCTAGAAATTCTCAGTTAGTGTTGGTTTAGAGCTGTAATCTTAAATATAATGATGATTTTCATTTCCCGTTTGTTTACTATTCATTTACATGTTGCCACATTCAAGCATTAAAAATTCTTAAAAAGAACAGACAACCCGAAGATACAAAATGGACAAAAAGACAAACAACAGTCTCGAAAACACTACATAGAAAACACGTTTCCAATCAAAAACTTGAAATATTCACAAAAATCTTAAGACTGTGCAACAGACGACACAAACCACCAATACCTAACTCCGAACAAGGAGGCATACAACCATACACACAACAAAAAACACCTCAAGGTCATGATAATCGGATTGGTGCAAACACAAATATGGTGGTTTTTAACTACTCTTCGAAAGATTTCTACGGTGACTGATGAATTGTAATCCAGTCAAAAAACTATACGTGGTTTTTAATTCATGAATTGTTTTAAAATTCGAACAGCTTAATATCATAAACAAGATCGTTTGTTTGTGTATGGATAGTATGGTACAAACGGCTTCTATTTTATGGGGTTATATTTAGTGATGGTAAAACCTTTATCTATTTTTAGCAAACAGATCATTAAAAATTTCAAAATAAACTATTAATAACGAAAACTTAGTTTATGTTTTCCGAAAACTAACTAAATTGAAATTGTGTACGTATACTTCTTTTGTGCATGCAACCCTTGAGAGAAACAGTTCGTCTTCAATAAATCAGCCTTCGTTTACTTTCTATATCATCAAATATTTCCAAAATTTTTAAGTGCAAATTCTTTAAACATTTTGTAATTTGTTACATTATTTAAAAACATTTTTTAAATAAATAGAAATAAACGTTTACCTTGAAATAATGAGTGCAAATATCCGAGAAATATATAAAGCAGATTGTTCAAGTTTTATTTTGTCGTCCATCCATGCACGTCGACCCATAAATTCAATTTTATTGTTAACTGTGTTCTTTTACTTTAAAAGTTTTGTATATATTTGATTTTATCATGAAATATTTAATTTCACACAATGTTTAATGTACATCGCACTTGTAGACTACATCTTAATCAACAATTTAAAAAACATATAAAACACAACATAGAAAACTAAAGAATGGACAACACGAACCGCATCAAAAACCGGAGACGATAACAGGTGCTCCCATGGAAGGGTAAGCAAATCCTACTCCAAACGTGGCACCCGTTGTGTTGCTCATGTTAGTACGAACCCGGGATCAGTCTAATTCGGTAGCTCACATTCGGGGAAAAGAAGACGGGATTGTAGTCATATCCGTCTTCATATGTGAAACAGACATCGGTCAACCACATTAAATGAGCTTAGTTTCTCAAACAATATGGTTTGTTACCCCAGTAGCCATAACTTCAATACCGGCATGCAAATACGTATATTGTGTTATAAAAATATGATGTAAAATTGGTAACGTTAGGTTATTAAAGCAAAACTTGTGAAAAGGGCACATGTTTTAAAGCAAATTTTGATTAAATAGAATATGAAGATGTATTTATCTTTAATATACCATGTATACAGATCATTGGAAATTTTCAATATGAAATATTAATAGCAAAAACTTTGCAGTTTATGTATTCAAAAACCAAACAAATTGAACTTGTGTCGACATATAACAGTTCCTACTGCCTCGATCAGTTAAAATCAAATAATGCATTGTGACATGTTTGCTAGGTGTATTCTTAATACTGATGGTGCATGCATAGCAGGAGTCTACCGACGCACCCAGTCTCGCTCCGACTATAGTTTTAAACGACTCTCTCTACTTTTGTTTTTATCTTGATATTGTATAATCTTTTATGTATTTGTGATACTTTCTCATCTGTTAACTATTGTTGCGTCTAATGTAATAATAACTCGGTTTGATTGTATTCATGGTAGTCGTTTACTTAATATGTAAGTTATAAATCTTACTATAAAGCATAATTGTCTTTGTTTGGCGTTTACTTTTATGTTTTGTCTCCTCTTTAATTTTCGCTATAGGTTTGGGTTTTTTATTTTGGACTCCAGCATCATTGAACATGCACTAATTGTCGAAATGTGCATTTTGTGCAGTAAAATTGGCACTTTCAATGTCAGACATTAAAGAAAATTCTGTAAACAAGCTTGTTTGCTTGCTATTTTTTGTTGGTACCCCATTAGAAGTAACTTCAACCTTCTGAACCTTCAAGTGGTTAAACAAAACAGTGTTATTTCATGTTTGTTTCTGTTTTTGTTACGGAATTCAGGTAACCAGCATAGATATTTTAAATTTATAAACGACATTCTATATTTAACTTTAAAATTTCTTAAAGTATATTCATTCCTACTCTCTCCTATCTTAGTGTGTGAAAACATTTTGTGAGGGAATTCGATTTTGATTTTATAACGGCTTACTTAAACGCACTTTCTTGACAAACATTTATAAACTGGTACGAGGGGTTAGTACAGAACTAAACCTAACGACAAAGAGATGATTACAATTTTTCAATTGTAAACTTTCCATTTCTATTTAGCAATATTCAAGCAACACCAGTATTCGGGTTAGATATCTCCCAATTGATACAAAATCTTGAGCTTAAGTTTCTTATCATGCATTCTTTGATAGAGGGTTACTGCTTACAATGAGACCCTTATGATTCCAACTGATAAAGCTTAAGTCATCACTTCGAGAGTTTTACATGATGGGTACTGTATTCCCGCCATGTAATGATGTCATTTAGCGGTATATTTAACATTGCCATAAAGCACGAGGTTTGGCTAGACACAAAACCAGGTTCAACCCACCATATTTTCTTAAAATGTCCTGTACCAAGTCAGGAATATGGCAGTTGTTATTTAATAGTTCGTTTCTATGTATGTTGCATTGTCGTTTGTTTTTTGTTGCACTTCAGTTTTTCTGTTGTGTCGTTGTTTTCCGCTTATATAGTTGATGTGTTTCCCTCGGTTTTAGTTTGTAACCCGGATTTGTTTTCTCTCAATCGATTTATGAATTTGAACAGCGGTTTACTACTGTTGCCTTTATTTACGGCCGCTATCCTGATTTTGACCTTTAAGGAATATCTGTATCAAATATGACTACGGGTATGTTCTAGCCATTGAAACCATTTTACTTCCTGAATCAACAAAACAGGTGCTATATTTGGAGCAGAAATTGCTTTTTCTTTTGGAGCACCTACATTCACCCTCAGTTTTTGGTGTGGTCCCTGTTGCTCGTCCTTACGCTTTCTTTGTGATGTTTTGTTATTTTTTTGTCTTTTGGTCTTTTTCACTGTTTGCCATGGTATTGTCTCTTTGTATTAGACTACTGATGGGTAAATGCTTGGTATCTTATTTCTCTGTTTATGATAATACTATTTAATTAATCAGAATGAGATTTTTGCAGTAGTCTAAGAAATTATTTTTCAATGCATCTATGTATTATTTGAGAATGAATTAACATTTTAGCCCAGAAGTAATTACTTCGGTACAGGCATGCAATACGGATATTGTTAGAATTAAATATGTTGTTATAAAATTTCAAAATCTTCTCAAATGAGAAGTGTATTTCTGTCATGCAAAGCTCCGGTATCCTGTCTTGATTTGGGCCATTTTGGTTCTATTAGCTCTGCAACGTTTGTATTTGGTTTTGGACTTTCATAAATTTTGGCCTGAATCTTCACTAATGAAAAATAAAAGAGAGGCTAAAGATAACGAAGGGACATGCATAATCATAAGTTGAAAACAAACATCTCAAAGATATCAATATTATTCAACTTTGTACTTTATTTGACTAGAAAGATTCAAGTGTAACTGAGTTTTATGTCAACGAAACGCGCGTCTGGCGTTCACAATTATAAATCTTTTATCATGTTTATCTTTGATGAGTTTTTCTTACAAAATCTGTTATATTCGTTCACCCCAATCTACCCTTACACTTATTTTGTTACGGACTGATCATTATTATTGAATCCATTCGATTGGATAAATGAACCAACAACTTTATAAATTTCTTGCGTCTGAGGCTCTTTTTTATTTACCTACATCAGGATCTCTAAATATGTGTAAGCCAGGAAAGCATAAAAAAGCTACTGCAACAACGTTAGGTTAGGAGCTTCATGACCAAACAAGGTGCAAACAGAACAGCCAAATCTTCTAATGTCAACTTTGCTTGCGGGAGTAGATCTTAGTTTCTTAATATTTTCTCAATTTATGAACGAGAATTTTAATTTTTAAGTATGTTTTAAATAATGTCAGTACAAAAGCACTACTGATCTGGTGATACCCTCGGGTATTAAATATCCACTAGCAGCGGTATCAACCCAGAGCTAGTAAATGAAATTACCATTTTTTAAATATTGTTACAGGCGGGCGAGTAGGGGTCGTGTACTTTTAATTCAGTATTGATTATCGATAGTGTTCCTCTAGATAGTCTTGTTTTAAGTGTAGTTGGTTGACTCCAGCATAATCATATATAAATGAATCCAGCGTAAAAGAATGACTTTTATTCTTGTCCAGTATGTATTTATCTCAATAAATAACTCATATAACAGCAATAACATAGTTAGTATAAATTAGAAGAGTAAGATGCTGGCCTTCCGAACCCCATATGTAACTTTATATACAGATTTGCAAGACTTTATCCTATCAATCATAATAGTTCAATAATGAGAAAATGAAATATACTTCTTTCATTAAATTACGATATTATAGAAAGTTGTCAACGTGGTGGGACATCGTATCTGTACATCTTTAATAATTGTATAATTTTCCAAAACTGCTATTAGAAATTGTAAACATTGAACTGGTTCCGCATCTTGTCTAAATATGAAGCCACTTCCTGTTGAAGACCTGCTTAAGCGGAATATTTATAAAACGATATTTGGTTCCTGGACGTCTTTATGTAAGCTTTTAGTTTAATATTCCAAAAGATGTAAAAGATTAATATAGACTTGAAATGCTATCGCATAGCTTAAGGTAAAATAGCTTTATATCGAAATGCATCCTGTACCTAGATAGCTCTGTTCACTTTAAGGGTTGTTTTGTTTATTGTTCTGCTCAGCTTGACAGCCAGATACGATATGCCAAAGTGCTGGTGCGACGCCGTATTTATACTTGACGGTGAAATACATCCGCGACTCACAGAACTGAAAATCTACTATAACTTTGAAATACTAACGAAAACTCTGGCTCAGGTCACGAAATGGCGTTATAAATCCATAAAATCGCGAAAGTTTGTCTTTATTTCCAAAAGAAAAGTGACATATTAAATATAAACCTTAAAATTCCATACTCGTAGCCTTATCACCTACGTTTCTATATGACGTCATTGAAATCAGAAAATAGTTCCTTAACGGCGCTTGACAAAAACGTATCTAACGTAATTATATCATATTATTCAGTACCCTAAACAATAAAAGGAAGGCCAGCAAGTAATTTGATTATATCTTAATAATACTTTTATGTATTATTGTAACTTTATCAAGAAGTACCGTTACCCGGAAGTGACCATTCATTGGAATGGCAACTTCTAGTACGTAAACAAGCACTCGCCACGATGGAATTTAAAGGGAAAACTACCCCAACGATGTGTCAAATAACACTCAGACTGAATGAATAGGTAACAACAAACATGTTTTATAAACCCTTACCCCTGAAAGTGTGAAATTAATGTAGACCCGTGAAAATCGTGATCGAAGTGCCTGTTCACAGACAGTTGAATTTTACCGCTATGTCAACTTGATAATTTGATAGACATTATGTTAAGTGTTATGTTATCTGATAAAAGTGGTACAAGTTATGAAAATATGTAGTTTGATCTCCTAAATTGAGTTTGCCAAAGTTGTCTTAGTGCATAAAAATCATCTAAGACCGTTATTTTTCAGGTTTTCAGATATTGATCCCAATAAATTTTGAAATATAAAATGTGTTGTTTCTTTGTGATCATTATCAATACCCATTTATAACACTTTCCCCACCAATAAAAAGAATTCTCCTGAATTCTCTTTTGTATTATACACATATTAATATATATGTAATGAACTAAAAGCATTAAAACACAAAAGAACAATAACAATATTAAAATTTGACAGTTCCAAGTCTCTCTTGATAATCTTGATCTTATTCTTACTCATGGTCGTCGTCAATTTCGATAGTATGAAAGGTGTCTAAAGTTAATTTAGCATCATATGTCCTTTTAAGCATCTTCTGATAATCTCAGAGGTACATTGTCTAACAGTTTCACTAAGTCGTTTGGTGGTTTTGATTGGGTGGCAGCTTCCAGCATAGTGACTAATTCCTGAGCTTCATTCCCTGCCAGTTTACCGAGACAAATTTCCTTCAGTAAGTTGTAGTTGGACAACCGAGCCTTTATAATTATATCTTCCCCTGGTTGACTTGCTACAGCAGTACCTGGCAAGGCAAGCATGGCATACTTGTCAAGCACGTCCTCTCTTCTTTGACGGTGTCGGCTCTATGCTCCCTTGCCAATGTCATGGCGACAAACCTCCAAGCGGTTAACTTCTGGTCGGCTGTCAGTTTCCTCCAGTCCCTGGGTGTCCAGAACATTGATGTTGGTTTAATTGAAACCTGTAGCCTTTCTCCAGTCCACTGTCTCCTCCCTGGTGGAAATAGTGGCATCCCTCCTGCCTTCAATAATGTCTCCGTCCTCTCTGAAAGTGAAATCTTTGTATTTTCTTCCTCATCTGTTTCTATCTCAAACACCTCTTTTGGCTCACCATTATAATCCGTTTGTCCGATGTCTCTGATGTTGCCTCCTCTTCCTCCTCGTCCTCGCTCAGCATCGGTAAATATCTAGCAGGCTCTTCATTGTCTGGCTTCTTTAGAGGGTGGTCTTCGATTGGAACTGGTTTAGGGTTGTTTGATTTTTCCTTTTCTGCTGTAGGTACGTCTGCAGTTTTTCTGAATGTTCTTGGTTTGTAGTGGTGGTCTTGGGTTTTCTGGTTGTTCCTTTCTTCTAAGTTACTTTCTATGTCATCAACCTCTCCTATGGAGTCCATGATCTCATACTCCGGCTCCTCTCCAATATCTGACTTACCAGTTTCTTCCTTGTTGTTTCCTCTGCCTTCTTCCTGGACTTAGCCTCAAACGTCACTTTTCCGTAAAAGCTTCCTGACGTGTCTCTCACCAATCCTAGCGCCTTGGTCACCTGATTTAAGGTGTGTTTGGATTCTGACAACTTCAATTCTGATCCAAAAGTTTGTGGCGGCTCTTGGTCTGTTTTGCAATCCCATTCTTCTGACTAAATTGTCTTTTGCCCTGGAGTCCTCCATGACCCAATGCACCATCTCTACTTTGAACCAAATCTCGGCAGACGACTCTTTCATTCTGAGAAAGCCCATGTTCCCACTAGAGGATAGGTCAATCCTGGCCACTGTTAGTTCTGGGAGGTCCACTAGAGGCCTGGATGGACTGTTCTTCCGTTTCCGGGAGCTGGTGGGCTGCTCACTGGAAACGGAATGACCCAGTGCCTTCTTCCATCCTTCTTCCCATGTCTTTTTATGCTTGTCTGCTCCCTCCTTCTTGTTGGCTTCCACCCATCCCAAAAGTGCTGCCCTGGTCCTGATGGCAATGGTGCTAGTCTAATTAAGGGTTTTATTATCCTAATGTAATCCTCTGGCCGCTTGGCCAACCAAAATCCATTCGGCTCTGTAAAAAAGTCCCCCTCCAGTAGGTCTAAGGTAAGATTGTTATGCTTTCTCTTACTATGCTTGGTCAGCTCTGACATTCTGCCAAACGTCCTCTCACTATCCACACACCATGGACACACAACTCTGCATACTGAATGTTCTGAAATGGCATGGCTCTTGAGGTCCTTTTTCTTCTCATAAGTTTCCGGACATAACCAGCATTTTGTAGAAATCACTGAACTCATTCTTAAATACAAGGAATTCTGCTATTAATTCCCTATATTGTTTAAACAATAAGCTAAAATCCTCCCCCGTCCCGTTCTATAAATGTGTACATGGAAGGCCAGCGTCCGTAAGCAAGTAAACTCAACTCAAACCATGCAAATAACACCAACGAAACAACTCCCAAAATATCTATAACTGTTCATATCCAAAAATAAAATTGACTAGGCTCCTCCTTAGTCAGTCAGGATCCCTATCCTATATCTCAATGATTTGACTAGTGGTTGGCCGGACCACCCCCAAATCTCTCTCCGACAGATCTGTCATAAAAATATATACTGCAGTATATCCAAAAATAAAAGTATGAACAGGTACAGAATGCTGAGGACCTTTAATATTCCTCCAACATTTAGCCAACTGGCTTATCCAATTGCTGGTCGTTATTTGCTTCCTCTAAATCCATCATTCTTCGAAATCTGCTTGCCCACGATGGAACATTCCTCCCTTGATACAGTGCTAAACGATCCACATGATAAACAGTAGACGGCTGCCTCAAGCTTCTCTTTACTCGGTAAGTAACATCATCTATTCTCTTTTCAATTATAAATGGTCCTTTCCATTTAGGTGTGAGTTTTGAGCATACTCCCTTTTTCCTTATTGGGTCGTAAATCCAAACAGCTTCCCCTTTTAAAGATTCTTTTCTTGGTGTTAAGATCATATCTCTTTTCTGATATATAGAGACCTTTTGAGTGCTTTCCTTGCAAATGCATGATTTTTTTAATTTATTTTGTAGGTGTGCCACATAGTCATCTGGCGACCGGTTTTCTTGTATTTCAGTATCTGGCTGTGGAATCACAGCCTGCAGTGGCAAAGTTACCTCCCTTCCAAAGAGCATGGAATTTGGTGTCCTGGAAGTAGATGCATGTACAGAAGATCTGTATGCCATCATCACCTGTTGCAGATACTGGTCCCATTGATCTTGATTTTGTTTACAGTACATCGATAACATAGAAGCAAGCGTTCTATTAAACCGTTCCACAAAACCGTTGAATTGTGGTCTGAAACTGGTTGTTCTTGTTTTATGAATGCCCAGTAGTTTGCACATTCTCTGGAAAATATCGACTTGAAAGTTTCTCCCTTGATCTGAGTGTAATTGAAGAGGGGCTCCAAATTTGGTTACAAAGTGGTCAATAAATGCAGTACAGATAGTTGAACTTTCCTGATTTGGTAGAGCTATAGCCTCTGTCCACTTGGTAAAAGATCTGAGATGACTAAAATGTATTTATTGCTTCGTTTTGTTAACGGAAGTGGTCCAAAAATGTCTAATGCTACTCTTTCCATTGGTTCTCATGAGATGTATGTACCCAAAGGTGCTTTAGTTGATGGGTCTTTCTTGGGTTTTCTTGCAAAGCAACTGTCGCATGAACGGCAATATGCTTGAACATATTCCTTCATGTTAGCCAATAGAATCCGTTCTTGGGCTTCTCTAGTGACTTGTCTACGCCTAAATGAGCAGCTGATGGTACGTCATGAAAATAGTGTAATAGCTCTTGTGTTCGACTCTTAGGAACAATCATTTGTTTTCTGGCTGCTTGACCAATGTTTGTCTCAAACCTTCTGTATAAAACTCCTCCATGCATTTCTAATCTGTCCCATTGTCCCCAAAGAGTTTTTAATGCTGATGTTCCACTAGAAATACTTTCCCATGGTGGTTTCTGAGGTCCACTTTCAAATGCAGCAAATATTTTCCCAATATCTTCATCTTCTAATTGCTGTTGTCTTATTTCCGATAGGTCCCAACCCCTGAAAGTGCCTCATTGACTTTCATTACATTCTGTTGCTCCTTGAGTTCACTCCTAGTTACAGCTCGGATATTTCCTGGAATTAGCTCTGTTATTTCAGTGTTCTTGATATCTGGGGTTTCATCTGCTTCAGTGAGGGTGTAACAAGGTGTTCAACTGTTTCTTTCTGTTTTCCAAATTTGAAAGGCATTCTACAGGGTGGTCACTTACTTCCCTAGCTTGAAAGTTTTCAGCTTGATTTAAATCCTCTTGATGTTTACATGACTTACATGGATTCCTTGACATTGCGTCAGCATTTGTATGTTTCCTCCTGCCCTATGAGTAACTTTAAAATTATATGTTCCTAATGTCTGAAGCCATCTTGCTACCTGACCCGTAGGATCCTTCAGACTTTGAAGCCAACTGACCGCTGCATTGTCAGTCCTAAGTAAAACTGGTCTACCATAGACGTATGGATGAAAATTCTTTAATGCAATGATTACAGCTAGTAACTCCTTTCGAGTTGTACAGTATGAAATTTCGTGCTTATTGAGTGCCTTGCTCATGTATGCAATAACATGCTCACGACCATCGTGTTCCTGGGAGAGAACGGCTCCCACTGCGTAATTACTGGCGTCTGTGTCCAAAATGAAGGGCTTATCTGTAACTGGGTAAACTAATATTGGCGGTGTAGTCAGTGCTTCTTTTAGTGAGTTGAAAGCAAGCTGGCAGTTTTCTGTCCAAATGAATTTTGTCCCTTTTCGCATGCCTTATGTAAAGGTCTGGATAAATCAGCAAAACCCTTAACAAATTTCCGATAATAGGAGCAAAGTCCTAAAAAGCTCTTTATTTCCTTTGCATTCCGAGGACTGGCCATTTTGAACTGCTTTTATTTTCTCAGGATCTTTTGAACTCCATGCTCTGAGACTACATGCCCAAGAAATTTGACGCTTTTCTGAAACAAAATGCATTTTGATGGTTTTAATTTTAAGTTGGCTTCTCTCATTCTTTGAAATACGTGCTCTAGCCTAAGTAGCTCTTCTTCAAACGTTGCCCCTGGAACAATTATGTCATCCATGTACAAGAGACATTCCTCCCACTGTAGTCCTCTTAGTACGTCCTCCATTAACCTTTCGAAAACTGCTGGACTAGTGGCTAAGCCAAATGGGGTGACTGTAAATTGAAAGAGTCCTTGACTGGTCGAAAATGCTGTCTTTTCTCTGTCATCCGGATAGAGCTCCACTTGATAAAAACCTTGATTTAAGTCCAGACATCCGAACCATTTGGCTCCTGCTAACGAATCTAAGCAATCGTCCACACGAGGCAAAGGATAGGCGTCCTTGTTAATGATCACTTCATTTAAAGCTCTATAATCCACACAAACTCTTGTACTTCCATCTTTCTTGGCTATAAGTACTGTCCTAAAACTCCAAGGCTGTTTGATGGTTCAATGACTCCTCGGTCCAACATTTTGACTATTTCCTTTTTCTATTTCCTTTTCCCCAATGGTAGCCTCCTAGGTGCTTATCTTATCGGATGTGCAGTTCCTGTATTTATCCTATGTTGTACTCTATTTGTCCTCCTAAATCATCTGCTGATTTTGCAAAACGTCTGAATATGCCTGAAGAAGTTCCTTGAGTTGTTGCTTTTCTTTTCCTTGTAAATGTACAATACTTCTGTTATATAGGTCCTCAATATGTGATGGTAGCTTGTCTGAACTGGTCCCTTCTGTTCCAATGTGATTGCATACTCCTACCGCTGGCTTTTCGTAGTATGACTCACATACACCTATCTGTTCCTTAGCATGTACAGTATTTGGTTCTTCCCTAAAGTTAATCAATTGTACTCTAATGTCTTCCTGGTGTGGATCTAAAATTCCCTAGTGATGTTATGTTCTGTTTCCTTTTCTGAGTTTTATCAACGTATCCCAGTGGTCCTAAGTGTTCTGCATTTTCTATTATTACTGGAATGAGCATTTTAGATTTTCCTGGCAAAGTGACTGTCTCCTTTGCAATGACTCTACATATCGCATTTGCTTCTCCTCCTATCCAGCAACGTATATCTGTATCCTTAGTAGATAATATCTGTCTCTTATAATCAATTTTGTCTATATGATCCAATAGAAAATCCTGCCCCAAGATCGCATCTTGTTTGATATCACAGACAAGAAATTCTGTGTTAAAATCTGCTGTCCCTAAAAGGAGTTTTTGTTTAAGTGTCCTGTATGAGCATAAAGGATTGCCATTTACATCAAAAGTTTATATGTGCTTGGTTCTAGTATTGCGTTTTCAGTACATCAGCTAACTGTCTGTAAATTTTATAATTTAAGATAGAGGAGGTTGATCCATTGTCTATTAATATTGTCAAAGGTAAGTTTTGTAGGTATCCTTTTGTATAAAATCCGTTATCCCATATACCACATGTATTTCCCATTTGTCCTATCCTAATATTGTGACTTAATTCCTGTGACCGTAAATTTCCCACTGGTTCCCGGTCTAACGAGCCAATGGGAACTGAAGTTTCCTGGTTGATACTTGGTGAGGTTCTGTTATCGTGGTCCTTGGAGCCTTGCTGTCCTCCAGTATTGTCATGTCTTGCATTTTCCTGTTTGTATCGGAGATAAAATGGACAATATCTACATAAGTGACTTGTGCTCTCACAAATGAAGCATTTAGCTTGCCTGTTATTAGTATTTCCCCATTGAGGCCTTCTGTTATTATTATTTTGCCAAGAGTTGCTATAGTTCTGTTTTGTACCTTCAAGCTGTGAAATCCTCCTTGTTAGTCCATTTATGCTATCTTGAAATTGGTTTTCCGGTTCCTGTGGAAAATTAGATGTTTCTCCTAAATGTGTATCTGTTGTCATTCTGACACTGCCTTTCTTCTTCTCTGAGCCATCTCCTATTATAGCTTCATATCTTTCTATTACCTCTACAGCTCCTGCAACAGTTCTACATCCCTGGTTAGTGCATTGGTATTTTACTTCAGGTGTAACGCTTTTGTACAGCTGGTTAAGTGCCAATACTTCCTGAGCCCTTGCATCAAGATCAATATAAGCTCTCTGAGCCATCTGGAGCAGATCGTCCGCCAACGCCGCTATTGCTTCTCCTGGGTTCCTTTTTTCATTTCAAGACGAGAAAGCCATCTGTTTTGTTGTCTTGTGCTCCCAAATCGTAATCCTAATCTCTGGGTCAAAATACCGTAATCCCGTTTTCAGTCTGTTCTAAACTAATGTAAAATGTCCTTGCTGCACCTCTTAACGCTGCCGCTAGCGCTAAAACTTTGTCTGCCTCCCGCCATCTCCTAAGTTCGGCACACACCCAAAATGTGAAATATATTCCTCCCAATCCTCTCCTCCATCATATTGTTCAGGTCTAATAGAGACTGTGTGTGGGTTGTTGTATTGGAATCCGTCAGTATTCATCCCTCTTTGTCCTCTATGTCCAGCCATGCCATATTCCCTATTTACGTCTCCCTCCCCTTGTGCATATACAATTTTCATATTTCTGAGTTCTTCTAAAGTTTCATTTGCATCCGAAAATTCTGTATTTTTTTCATGCCTTGCTTCTTTTTCTCTCTCTTCTGATCTAAATCTGATTTCCAGATCTGGCGACTCGGCCATGTTGAGACTTAGACTAATTTTAACCTAGATATATATACATATAACGTACAATAATTATTGTAATAAAATTTAATTTCTACCACGTTAAGATCCATCTTTATCGTACACGTTGACATACTGTATATTGCTATATAGTAGATAGTTGAATTTAAAAAATAAATGTGAGGTTCGCATCCTGGATGCCACTTTGGACTGTGACATCCCACATCTGACACCAGTTTGTTACAGGCGGGCGAGTAGGGTCGTGTACTTTTAATTCAGTATTGATTATCGATAGTGTTCCTCTAGATAGTCTTGTTTTAAGTGTAGTTGGTTGACTCCAGCATAATCATATATAAATGAATCCAGCGTAAAGAATGACTTTTATTCTTGTCCAGTATGTATTTATCTCAATAAATAACTCATATAACAGCAATAACATAGTTAGTATTAATTAGAATAGTAAGATGCTGGCCTTCCGAACCCCATATGTAACTTAATATACAGATTTACAAGACTTTATCCTATCAATCATACTAGTTCAATAATGAGAGAATGAAATATACTTCTTTCATTAAATTACGATATTATAGAAAGTTGTCAACGTGGTGGGACATCGTATCTTTACATCTTTAATAATTGTATAATTTGCCAAAAACTGCTATTAGAAATTGTAAACATTGAACTGGTTCCGCATCTTGTCTAAATATGAAGCCACTTCCTGTTGAAGACCTGCTTAAGCGGGAATATTTATAAAACGATATTTGGTTCCTGGACGTCTTTATGTAAGCTTTTAGTTTAATATTCCAAAAGATGTAAAAGATTAATATAGACTTGAAATGCTATCGCATAGCTTAAGGTAAAATAGCTTTATATCGAAATGCATCCTGTACCTAGATAGCTTTGTTCACTTTAAGGGTTGTTTTGTTTATTGTTCTGCTCAGCTTGACAGCCAGATACGATATGCCAAAGTGCTGGTGCGACGCCGTATTTATACTTGACGGTGAAATACATCCGCGACTCACAGAACTGAAAATCTACTATAACTTTGAAATACTAACGAAAACTCTGGCTCAGGTCACGAAATGGCGTTATAAATCCATAAAATCGCGAAAGTTTGTCTTTATTTCCAAAAGAAAAGTGACATATTAAATATAAACCTTAAAATTCCATACTCGTAGCCTTATCACCTACGTTTCTATATGACGTCATTGAAATCAGAAAATAGTTCCTTAACGGCGCTTGACAAAAACGTATTTAACGTAATTATATCATATTATTCAGTATCCTAAACAATAAAAGGAAGGCTAGCAAGTAATTTGATTATATCTGTTAATAATACTTTTATGTATTATTATAACTTTATAAAGAAGTACCGTTACCCGGAAGTGACCATTCATTGGGATGGAAACTTCTAATACGTAAACAAGCACTCGCCACGATGGAATTTATAGGGAAAACTACCCCAACGATGTGTCAAATAACACCGAGACTGAATGAATAGGTAACAACAAACTTGTTTTATAAATCCCTTACCCCCTGAAAGTGTGAATTTAATGTAGACCCGTGAAAATCGTGATCGAAGTGCCTGTTCACTGACAGTTGAATTTTACCGCTATGTCAACTTGATAATTTGATAGACATTATGTTAAGTGTTATGTTATCTGATAAAAGTGGTACAAGTTATGAAAATATGCAGTTTGATCTCCTAAACTGAGTTTGCCAAAGTTGTCTTAGTGCATAAAAATCATCTAAGACCGTTATTTTTCAGGTTTTCAGATATTGATCCCAATAAATTTTGAAATATAAAATGTGTTGTTTCTTTGTGATCATTATCAATACCCATTTATAACAATATATTTCGTACGTCTGAAGCGCTTTGATGGATTGACGTTCATCAAGACCGTTCAGCCCTAACAATAAAAAGTTGAGGATGCATAACTAAGTGGAACTGTTAGGATCTTTATGACAAAAATATAAATAGAATAGCCAGGTTATTATTGCCTTTTAATTTACGTCTATACGTCTTTTAGAAACATGTAATTCAGTGGTTGTCTTTCTTGTTGTGTCTCATATTTGGTTTTCGTTCATTATTATGTACATAAATTATGCCGTTTGTTTTCTCGTTTGAATTGTTTTACATTTGTATTCGGGGCGTTTATAGCTGACTATGCGGTATGCGTTTTAACCATTGCTAAAGGCGTACCGTACGGTGACCTATAGTTGTTAATTTCTGTGTTATGTCATTTGGTCTCTTATGGAGAGCTGGCTCATTGGCAATCATACCACATCTCTTTATTTTTATATTTACGTGTTGAATTTTTCCTAAGTGTATAATGTGAACTTTGAAGTTTTTAATGTTTTATAATAAATAATCTAGAAATAATAAAATTACTTTCATGTCAACTAATAATGATAGTCTTGATTTGTTTTTCTGTCTTTCTTGTTTACTAAATGTACAAGTCTTGAAAAAAATACTCAGTGATTTACTTAGTCAATATGATAAAACCAATGTTTTATACTTGATATGTCATAATTCAACTTTATAAAAATTCCTAATCCGAAAAAAGGAACCTTTAACATTCAATATACATTTTACATGATCAAAATCTCTCACAGATTTAGGGAAATTCAATGAAACAAAGCCATAGTTTGACTTATCAGCTCTTACTTTTCACAGAATTTTCGTAATACAGAGAATTTATAATATTAGAATAGCTTGTGAGTTTTACCATCAAATGATATATTATTATTCAAATTGTCCCAAACGAAAGCCATCAGTAAAATAGGTTAAATATGACCTATCTGTTTATGATAAAATCAATTTGATTAATTCAAGGCCAGCTTCGTCTTCCTCACGAAATTGTAAAGGAATATAGATAAAACATTGATAATGATCAATGCATCTCCTTGTTCAAAAGTGTAGCAACATCTTACTCTATTGTCATACAAGTGGGAGATTAAGCTAGCTATATTACCCGGTTAAAAACCAAACGGTCTAACAAATTGTTTTCTAAAAATAACAGAAGCCGAAGATTCCGAAGATATATTTATAACTTCTTATTCAAAAACAAAATGACAACGCCATGGGAAAAAAATGCAAAAACGACACGAGGACAAATAACAGTCTGCAAAATGCAGCATAGAATACTAAAGACAGAACAACATGACCCCAACCAAACACCAGGTAAACAGATCCGGCTCCAGATGTTGCACCCGTCGTTTTGGTCATGTAGGTACAATACCGGTTAGTCTAGTTCAACAGTTCACATCCTAGGAAAAGTGGACGGGATTCTGGTTTACGACAATTGAAACATATCTGTCGATATTTGTGAAACAGGTGTTTCCTAACGGTCAACCAACTCATGATGGCGTCCATAAAATTTTTGAAGGGATTACTTAAACTTAACCACTTCGAACAATTTGTTAGCAGCAACCCTTTAACAAGAAAATTATGATAGGAAATACAAGTTCTGAAATATAGTATTATCTGGAAGATGGATACTCCATATGCAGGCTCTTCTCGAATATTGCTACATAGAAATGGGAAGTTCACAATTGCATAATGTTTTGCTTTACACATATTTGTTCCTTAAATGAAGTGTTTTGTTTCTATAATTATTGTAATTGTATCGTCCGAAGGTCTGTGATTCTCTCCGGGTATCCCATTTTCGTCCACCTTTGAAAACGTTACGCCATAATTGTGACATATGACGAGTGATGAAAAGTCGTATAACACAAACAATTAATCAATAGATATAATGTAATACAAATAAAGTTTGCTTCTCTTTTGCCATTTTGTTTGTTAATTCCTATAATGCATAATTATTACAGGGACTTCTCAAACAAAATGGAAAAAAAACTTGCGTTATCATTTACGTTCTGTTATGTAGCTGACGTCCTTCCATTGAATGATTCTAATATGAAAATAAGAAGATGTGGTATGATTGTCGATGAGACAAATCTCCACCAGTGACCACATGACGGAGAAGTAACTATTATAGGTCACCATACGGCCTTCAACAATGTGCCATTCTTATAACAAAACGACAAATTTGGTAAAAGAAAATGTTCAAAAGGATTAAGTTATTTGTATCGGTTATAATGACCATACACTTTTTACAAATATAAAAAATTCAATATGTTCTATTATATAATTAGTTTATAAGCATTAGTATCACATGGGTTTGCTTCCTTTTCTTGATCTGAGTCAATAACAATCAAATATGCTGGTCCAGGGATAAGATAATTTTCGTCGTCTGAATTATGATCTAGAATTGGCATTTCAGAACTTATTGTTTTATAATGATCACTGTTGTTTTGATTTCTTTCCTTAGGTGCATCATCCAAATCTTCGTAAATATTTGTGTTTGGAGTAGAAATAGTTTCTCCCGCGATTGTCAAACGTTTATCATCGATTTCTCCCTCTAGAACTTGTCCGGAGATAGATGGTGGACATGCATCAGCGTTTTCGTTGCAGATTTCTTCATAAATATCGTCCGATGGCGTTGAACGTCTTACATTCTGAAGGGCAATGTCATTACTAATAAGAAACAAAATAAAACCAATATTATCAAACCTGTAGAATTAAGCGAACTTTTAAAATGATTTATCATAACTGGACCGGACTTGCTCAAATATTTGATTTCAGTTTATATAACCAGTCTAGATCAAATGTGCACATATAATAGATATCAAATTCAAATGATTACAACATTATTAATTTAATTTATAAATTCTTAACCATCTAAATCTAAAACAATGAAATTAACTAGTACATGTGATACGAAACCTACAATTATGAAATTGGACATTGTCCATTTAGTTAAGGTGGAAATTACAATGTTGCGGAGCAATATATATTTAATACAAATCAATATAAAGAAAGCAATTTTGGACATATACTTATCTATTTATCTCATCGACATATTGTCAGTGGCTTGGTACATTGTATTTGTCAATCGTTCCTTTGATATGATCCATATAAAGTCTTTTACTAGTACATTAAAATTTTCTTATCGAAAATGGACTGTCAAATTTTTTAATTTTTTTTTCGTTTATTGTTTGGGTCATATATGAAGTCGTTGGTTTATTTCGTTTCAATTTTTCATGTCAAGGCCTTATATAGCTGACAACACAGTATGGACTTTGTTTAATGTTGAAAGCCGAACGTTGACCTTTACACAAGCTTACATTCACGTCAGATACACACAGGCCGTTACTTGTTTCATTGGCAACCATACCACGTCTTTTTTCATAGGATTTACTGTTTTATCGTAAAACAGTGACTTTCATAAATTTTTATACATTGTACTATTTAACTCACCTCATTTGTATCTCTGTTTGAATGGTTGTCGTTCCTGTAAAAGATGCAAAATTATACATTAGATTGAAATCAATTGGTTTTTTTCTTTTCAAATATATTCGAATGATAATGTATTTTCATGGCAATCAGAGTCTCTGGCCTTTTCTAACGAATGCAGTAGGTGTTGTTTCTATTGCAAACGTTCTTTTATATCATGTTTGATAAGGGGAAATGCAAGATGAAACGCTACTATATGATGTCTTATAATTGTTTACAAATCTTATTGAAACATGTTAAACAAGACATGTTTCACTAAGGAGCTTCCTCATTATATGCCTTGTAACTTATTAACCATATTTTATATATATACTATATATCATATATCATCGAAAAATCTAAACAGTAAAACGTTTCACTTTCAAAATCTTAGTCCTAAGGGTCTGGATGGGGTTTAAAGAATAGAGAACAATGGACCACAGAATATGAAAATGAATACTACAGAAAAATGGGCAAAAAGGAATATAGGAAATAGGCCACACAAATAAAGAGTAGAGAAAAAAGGGGTATTAATATACAAAGAATTAAGGACAACGAGCAAAACTTATAAGGAATGTAGGATAATTGGCAAAAAATAAAAAGAATACAGAAAAGAGGATTAAAAAATTAAAGACTACATAATTGTGTGACCCCTCATCATTCATTCATTGACACTGTACTTTAACAAACTCACACATACGTATCTTAAAAGATATTAACCTTTCAAAAATGCTGTGTACTGCCACATTGCACCAGCTAACGTCAATGCAACAAATAGAGTCAGTCCACCTATCAAGAATATGACTGTGGAATTGTCTTTTGCAGGATCAATTACTGTAATGATAGAATGGTCAATTTATTGTTTAGTACATGTTTAATACGCGTAAAGATTTAATTTACCTTATTATTTTGTACTTACATTATCTCATCTTTTCATGAGGAATCTGAACAAATACTTTTCGGGTTGTATGCGTGTTTGCATTTGTTTCTTTATATTGTTGCATGTATATTAATGTCATGTTTCTAACCAGAAAACAATTGTACCGTTATTGTTATTACTACCACTGGGTCGATATCTCTGCTGGTGGACTGTTAGTCCCCGGGGGTATCACCAGTCCAGTAGCCAGTTCATACTGGCATGAAAATGCGTGTGTTATCAAAAGAGAGGCGAAAGATACCAAAGGGAAATTCAATCTCATGAGTCAAAAAACTGACATTGCCATGGCTAAAAAAGAAAAATCCAATAGACAAACAACAGTTCACAAAACACAACATAAAAAACTATAGATTGAGCAACACAAAAGTTGCTGTTGCTACATTTTGATAATTATTTTAGATTAAGGAATATATCTCCATCATACAAAGCTCTGATTCATTGACCGACCTAAGCTTTACTCTTTTGTTATTTTTGGTTTATAAGCTCTTCATATTTTTAATTAGCATTAGATTTTCAAATATTTTGGCCTTGAGCATTTGTTGTCGAAATGCGTATCTAGTGCAGAAAAATTGGTATCATCAATGTTAATATGTAAGTTTCAAAGTCAACTTTTGAGTGAAAAACAATTTTTGTACTTATAATTATTGTATTGGTTTATAAGTTTGCTTTTGTAACATCGATGTTTTGAGTTGCAAATGTGGATGAAAAGAAAACTAACCTTCATCGTTTACTTCAGACGAATTCAAAGGATACATACTACTGTATAATATGGCCTCTGTATGACTATCCGTTGTCGTTAGTGACTCTCCTAAAAATGTTTTAAACGTAGAATTGTGTGTTACATTAAATACTGTTTCTCTACTACCAAATCTGTTTCTTATGAGGCATACAAACCAACCCTCTTTTACAGGTTGAGAATCGAGCAACTTGAGATCTGTTCTCATGCAATCTACATGAACCTTTTTACCGTAAATTGCGATATCAGCAGCTGACTTAGATGATAAGATTTGAAATATCGTAGAGTTTGATTCAATTTGACTTTCTTTTTTTCCGTTATTGAAAAACCAAGATATACTCTTAGCTGGAGAATATGATACAAAGTACGTTGATATCACAATGTTATTGCTATGTCTTTCAACTACGCTTGTCAATACTATGGGTGGCCCTGAAAGTATAAAAATATGACTATTAGTTCTTATTTATCTTTGTTTTGATTTGTTTTTTATAATTCTTCATTTTTTCGGGGAGTAGGGGACTCTAGGAGTTGATCTTTGTTTGTTTGGGTTTTTGTATTGCGTTTGTCTTTTTATATTTATAGTTTCCATTACAAATAAAAAGAACTATAAGCGCCAGAATGGTCTTTATAAAATAGATGGTTCAATATGAAAATCAATGCATTTTTCATATATTATACTCACTAATATCATACAAGATATAATACAAAATTATACGTTGATGAACAGTTTGAGTTTTTTTTTCAACAAATGCATGTTCTTAGCAGAAAATCAAAGTTCTGCCTATAATTAATGCTGTCAATGTGTAACTTTTCTTGGATTTCTTTATGTAGTGAATATAATCTTGTACATGAAATCATTTAGAATTCTTTTTAAAAAAAGCCTGCTAAATTAATTAAAACGTAATGCATTGTTGCGAATTCATGAACAAAACATTTAAACATTTTTGTTTACTAATTATAATTTTGTCACCTTTAACAGACAGTTCTGCATTAGAAGAAAAGTTCCATGTTGGTGTTTCTAAAATACATTTATAAATGCCAGTATCCATGTAGTTACAAAATTCAAAACGTAAGCGAGAGACGCCATCTTTAACAATGCATGGCAAAGACCTAATGAATTCATCATTGTAAATGTGCTTCCAAAGACAAGACCATTCTGTATATAGATTCGTGTTGACAAAGCAATTAATAGATGTTGAATTCCCTGTGCTGCAATTGTATCTTCTTGGTGATACCAATACCCGAGTGTCTGTGAATAAAAAGAAATTATATAAGAGTAAGGACACGTGGTTACTTGCCACTGAGACAACAATCCATCACAATACCAAAACAATCCGAATGAGTATAACAATAGGAAACCATACGGTCTTCAACAATGATCAAAACACAAACTGTTTAGTAAAATACTATGTTTACCTGTCCAGGAAAAATTTGAAGCACCACAACAAACTTATACAGGATTTAGATAAATTGTTATAGTTTGTTATTCGGTCGATTTGTTTGTATGTTTAAACAAACTGTTGAGTAAAATACAATGTACACCTGACCAGAAAAAATTTCAAACATTACAACATGGAAAGCTTACAGACTGATTTTAGCAAATAACATGCATCGTCTCATTTTCTTCAGACATGTAATATTAATCTGGGTTTTTGTTATATATTATGACCACTAAGTAAGTATACCTGTATAAGTAAGCGTTACATCTGCATGAATACTTCCAACTCTGTTTCTTACACTGATTCCATATTTTCCAAAATGATGATTAGTACTTGGAACTATCTTCCCCTCAATGAGAAACATGTCATTTTCTGTTGTTTTTACGCTCAATAAACCAACTTGAAGACTTTCTTCACTTGACAGAGTCCATGAAGCAGTAGGCTTTTCAAAACTTTTTATGGGAATTGAAATATATGCTGGCATTCCAATTTCAGTATCAAAAATGAAGGGAGCATTTGAAGCAAGTTCTGGCTTATCTGAAGTAAAATAGAAGTGCTTTAATGACTTTTTCATTGTTTTTGTCGATATCATTTAGGTTACTATTACATTGATAGATGTCTACGTGCTAGAAAGGGACAGGATTTTCGCTGTCGGAATAAAAATTGTGGCGATTAAAATTCACTATTGGCGAAAGAATTTGGCGAAAGAAATATAACAATTCGATTTCATCCATCTTGTTTACTTTTTCCTTTTTCGGTTTCTCGGACTTTACCTGATCAGACAATATTCGGAATTCACCTACTATGACAGAAAATAAATAATCAGCTGAGTGCATTTTATAGCTGTAGGCAACAATGGACTAATTAATAAAGGTGTTGATTGTATTATTTTACCAAATGATGTGGTTAAATGGCGTCACATGTCACCTAAAGGATTTATTTACAACTTTGAAACGCACGTGTTTGAAGCATAGTTTTACGTCTCCTCGTTTTCTTTTTAACGATGGTCCGAAAAGAAAACTGTTGTTATGACGAAAACTTTGTAAAAGCAAGAAAAATATCCGACTTTATAAACTTTTCCTCTAGCTTTGATAGAAATAATTGATTTGAAGTGGGTGCCAGTACTTTACAACCGTTTTGGCGAAGCACGTGTTTCAAGCACAGGGGCTTGTTTAGTGGGTCAGACGAGTTTTACTGTCAATGGCGGTCGCTATCCTATATGAAATTGGTATTCTATATAGGATAGCGACCTCCATTGACAGTAAAACTCGTCTGACCCACGAAACAAGCCCCTGTGTTTCAAGCATAGTTTTACGTCCCGACTTTTTCTTTTTACAATGGTCCGGAAAAGAAAACCTTTGCTACGAAGAAATAAATGAAATTGTAAGAAAAATCTCTGACTTTAGTCTTTATCCTGCAACTAGACTGGAAAATATATCCGATAAACTTATTGAAGATCAATCTCGTGTTCCCAGAATTCAAAAATTATGATTTTATGATCTATATTTTACAGTATCTTTTGAAAGGTAAATGTTTAATGTTTATTCATTACAATGATGTAGAATTAAAAATGAAAACTTTAAAGGAAAATATGTTTATGTTAGTTGTTAGTTGGCGTAAAAATTGAAAGTGACGAAAATATATTGTTTTAAGGAAAGAGGTGGCGAAAAGAAAACTGATCCAGGAGAAACCCTTGATGGCTTTGTGTTTTGCAAACCAGATAATTTGGCATCTTGCACTCAAGAAAAAGATTCTGGTATCTCATTGGTGCAAAATGTTTTCAGAATATTCAAAACACGCTAGCGTTTAACTTAACTAAGAAGCAAAATAACATTGGAGGATTAAGTCATTGCAGATTGTATGAACTGTTCATAATAGCAAATGCAACTTATGATAGTTAATACTAAATCGAGAAATGGGTATATGCATGGGCACAATTTTCTGTATAATTATAATTTTAAACCTCTGTTACAGTGATACTCTTGAACGACAATCTCACATTGTTTAAGTGTTGACATATTTTACGTGTTGACTATGAAATGTGATCATAGGTAATTATGCGCTAAACTATCAATTTACAACTTGCCTGTCAACACTAAGATTGTGAGTTCGGAATTTATTTTTTTTTTTTTTGCTGGATATTGTATTGTCTTTTGATGAAAAAATCTAATCTAAATAAAGTACTCACATGTTATAAGTACGTCTATTTCAGCATTCCCCATCCCTACTGTGTTGTAAACGTTACATCGGTAAGTCCCTGTGTTATTTCTGCTTAAATTGGTTAAATGTAAAGTGCCTTTTAATGTAACTTCGTCTGAAGATTCACTCAAAATAGTGTCATTATTAAATATCCATGTCAGGTTATACGGCTTGACGTTTGTTTGATATTCACAGTTCAAAACAATATCTTTCCCTTCAGCAGCTTCAATAACAGTGGAACCGGCAGGTTGAATAGTTGTATTTGGTAGCTCTATAGAAAGTAACCAAACCGATAATAAACGTGTATATATGCAATTGAATCTATATTACAAAATTTTTTTTAATTGATAGATTGTTGTTTGCTTAAGTCAAAAGGAAAATATTACATGCATCTCTAGGATGATATGATAAATTATACAACGTTAACTTAGAACTACAAATGTTTATCTCTGCATACAGGTTGTTTTATCAACAAGATTGTGTTGGGTAAAGTTGTAAAGTGTGGCATCTTCCTGCAATGCTTATTCGCAGTCAGTCCGAATGTCACCACTGGAAAGAGGACACAACCAGAAAAAATTACAAATCAGACGACAACTAGTATACTGCTATCTTAAATTCGATCTAAGACCGCGAAAACCGCGAGTTCAGACAACGAAATATCGTATCGGTCGACCAGTTCCTGATGATCACTGTAAATTGTCTGTAGTGTCGATTTCAGTTGTTCTCCTCATATCTCTATTAAAGCAGCTATTGTGCAAGAA
Organism: Mytilus coruscus; assembly: GCA_017311375.1. NCBI lineage: Eukaryota > Metazoa > Mollusca > Bivalvia > Mytilida > Mytilidae > Mytilus > Mytilus coruscus. The sequence continues at coordinate 16,955,698 of CM029598.1, forward strand.
TACACCAAGTGTACTTACCTTACTGTCAGTGTTATAGTTAAGCTAACTCGATACAAATTAGATTTGCTAGAATTACTATCAGAATGAATAGTAAGACAAGGAATTAAACGATAAAGATCATGTAAATAACAAATATATTAGCGACAGTGTCTCTGTTTCTAGATAAACTTGCACATTGTAAATATACAGGTTATTTGTGTTCATTGTGTAGACATAGACAACCAAGAACAAATTGGTAAAACCAAAACGCTGTTAACACAATAAAAATTATTCAATTGCAATTTTTATTGTGTTCTGTTCTTTTTTGTGCAAACACAAAGATGTAAGAAAAATGCAATGACATGACACATTTTAGAAAATTTAGCTCAAACTCAAAATAAAATAAATATTATCAGCTCCAACACAATGGAGAAATGCAAGCTAAATGTCACGTTTATCGTAGTTTCGAATATCGTAAAATGATTGTGAAAGTCAACAATACATGTATGGTCTCTGAACACAATCATATTAATAGTTTACCTTTCACGTAAATTTGGACTTGGTATTCAACTGTAGCTTCTGTGTTACTGTTGTTAGCCAAACAAATATAGATTTTAAATGGTCGGCAACCACAGGAACAAATTCATACACAAGAAATTTAGGTCCTCCAAAACCAATATTGAGTCATTATGTAACCACATCATATTTTCAGCAGGGTTACCGCTCTCTACAGTACATGATAGCAGGCTACTTTGACCCTCATTTACTTCTAGTAGTCCATCTGTCGAAGTATTCATCACTGATATATTACTTGGTGACCCTGATATAACAAAGAATTAGTTTGTTACCTTTTCGCAACGAAACAAATTGAATTCTTGTGATACAGAGTTATGTAGTTAAACGAGAGAAATTGAGTCATTTTACTTACTTCCTTAGTGGTGTTTACAATTTTAAAACACCGATGAATTGGTGCGTCCGTTTGGCTGTGTAAGATGTGGAAATTAATAGCCACGTCCTGTAAGAGTTAGACGTTTAATACAATATCCCATGTAGAGTCAGTTACGCGCTTTCTGTCCGTTAATAAACCTTGCAACAACTCTCTGATATCTCTAACAAGCATAGCCTTTATATCCGATTGCAGCCGATATTTCCAGCCCTTCATCCCGCTTGACCCACATTTTATAACCTGATTGTATTAATTGTTGATTTGTTCCCGTACTGAATATGCGAGACAAAATGTTTGCCACTGGGCTTAAAGCAACAGCAACCAATCAATCAATGAAATCGTGAGAAAATTTGTTACTAATTTACCTGTGGCATATTGAATAAACTGTAACCAATATTTTATGAAATGTAAATAAAACAAAAATTGAAAGAACAAGAATAGTTTGGGTTAGATTTTAAATCGCCTAATGATTCATAATTTCATAAATGTAGCATCTAGCAAAACTATCTCCATCCGACTTTCTTTTGTGGTATGTTTTATGGTATCATTGAACTGAACAGTATAAAATAAAAACGATGATGCTTCTTTTTTTGATCGCGAAAATACGCCTATTTAACAGGTGCCTGTACTATTTTATTTCGAAATCACTAAAGAGACACAGCACCGATTTTTACTGATTTTGCACTCCAAATGCCACCATCGCAACAGGATCTACCTTCCTTTGCAGAGCACCTGAGAACACAACCTAGTTCTGTTTAAAGGGATTCATGTTTCTTTTACTTTAGTGTTCAGCATTGTATTGTTACTTGATGAATACTTAAATGTCTTTGTAATTTGGTACCAGTCTTGTTTATCATTTGTCCTGAAAAACTTATTTATGTTTAAAAATTTCTCAATCGGCCCAGTTTATGGGTAAGATCAATTCATTGTATTGCCAATAGTCTATGAACTGGTGATGGCGAAGGGCTAAACAAGAGATATTTAACAATCTGCAATTTCGTGATGCATAATCACCTGCTATGACCAAAATGGCACGGCGGATGCCACTAGTGGGTAGTATATGTTGACACTTCCGGATCACCTTAAATCATCCAAGTATTTTTAAGTCGGGTTCGTGTTTCTTAGTAGTAGTGTTTTGACAAAAGCCTTTTCGTCATTTTTCTTTTCTCCGTGGTGTTCGACTACGACTTTTCTGTTGATCATCGTAACCTCTGCCACTTTTTTAGCTTACGTGCATCAAAAACAGTACAATATCCCTCTCACTCGTTTCAGTCATCAGGTAGTATTGCATGTATAAATGTAACAAGTCAGGAGAATGGCTGCCGTTTCCGTTTTCCATTTAAATGGTAATACATTTGTATTAATTACGCCCCAAAAATCAAAATTACAAATTGTAAATTTTAGGGAATATTAAACAATTAATTATTAATTATATATTTACTGTAAATTTCTAAATAATAGTCGACATGTACGGCTGTGGAACCATTTATGTTATTACAACGGTAGTGTCCTTCATCTGCAGCTGAAAAGTTGTTGATTTCAAGTTGTATTCACCAATTCTATAGTTTCCAGTAATATGTAGTTTTTCATAATTATTCAATGTAGTCTTGAGATACGACCCATCACTGTAAGCTGTTAAAGATTTTGGTCCAACCCATTGTGCTTTGTGAATTGTTGATTTGAATGGACATATTAGTGTCGTGTTTGATCCTCTTTTATATACAAAGTGTCAGCATTTGTGTAAGCATAGAGCAGACAGAACACTTGAAAAAAAAAAAAAGCATGGTAAATGACGGTCACAATTGTTTGTTAATCAATTTATGACACTGATACGCTTGGGTTGTCAAGGTTGAAAATACCTTGTAGTTCTTATTCAAGTTCTTAACACTAGCGAGCATTATGTATTATATAGAAATTAACGAGTAATATGCTTTGTGAACTTTTCGACAAAAGTGGTTTTTTTCCGCAATTAGCAAGTATTTATGGACATGTATTTAGAAAATAAGAACTTGGCTAATAATATCTCAATTTACCGCTCTTGTGTTGAAAAGACGAGACGGATGTAAACATCAACACGTTTAAAGCATTGTTTAAGTATTCTTTTTATCTGTTATTACCGTATTTGAAGTTTGGTTTAACGCGAATGTTGAGAATTTTAAATAATTCTTTTTTTTTTTCCTTCTATTAAATAATATTGATGTATGATATTGCGAAGTTTTCTAGTGAATAAACTTTTCATTATCAAACCTACCATGTTTGTGTGTTAAAAGATTTTTCTGTTTTCACAAAACATTTTGCCGTTATATCTATGAAAATGAACAATTTGTTTCTATCGAGGAAAACTCTTACCTTGTGTTACAAAAACGGTTCTATGGATAATCATGATGCCTCCTATTATCAAAATAATTTACAAATGTAAACAAAACCATAAAATAGATATAATTATAAAAGACAAGTATATCATATTCAATATTTATCAGATCATTAGAAAAGAGAGAATATGGGTTTGAAGTACATTACATACAAGACAAAATACGTCAAACTGATAGGAAAGGATCTGTTATGAGACCCTTAAGTTTACTTATCAGAAATATTTCATGTGTTTAAATGTCCTAAGTGTGTCAGATATTGGTTTTTGTTTTGTATAATAGTTTAACCATTTATATGTTTAAAAATAGTTAGAGTAGTTGCCAAACGGGTTCATGTTATTTGGATTAAGATATATGGGTAACATATGCGCGTGACATTCTTGTTCGGTTAAAAGGATTGGGTTTTGTTTATTCTAAATAAAGACTGTTTTGAGCTGTCAGTTCACCGAAGGTGCCCACAGTTACAATTATAACATAAAGTTTGCCTTTTGTTTTCATATATATGAATACGTGAGTCATATATCAAACTCTAAAATATAAGAATATAATGTTGTTTGCACGAGAAAAAAACAATTTACTGCGAACAACCAAATCTATATTATAGTTTTGTATTATTTATACTAAGCAATTTCTTAGAAAATGTTTTTAATTCGGATGAGCATGAAGAGCGATTATTTGATAAATTCAGTCTTCAGCTATGTAAATAAAGGGCAATGCACCCGTATTATAATTGTTTTAATAGTACACCAAAACATTTATATCGAGAAAAGTTTTTTTAAATAAATTGTTAATTGACTGTAGTTCTGACTTAAGAACACAAGCCCTTACACATGAAAACGTTAAAACATGTACCATGTTCTACATCTTTCTAAACCTCCTATTTGTATAACGGTAGTTTAATATGTAATAAGATTTTAACGTTGTCTAGCATCAAACTTTGGGTAGTCCATTATTCTGCTATATTCCTTTTGATTTGTATGTTGTTATTAAATCATATAACGTAACACAATATGCAACATAATAAACATAGCTTAGAAAGGTGGATAATGTAAGGGACAAAACAAGATGATAAAATACAATACCTCTTCCATTTAAATAGGAAAATATTGGCGAATGGGAATAAGGAATGTGTCAAAGAGGCAACAAACCAACCAAAAGCAGTAACCAGCCCAAGGCCACTAACGGGTCTTCAACATACCGAGAAGGCGAGCTACAGCTGACACCTAAAAATAATGTATACTTCTTCAGCGTAATGGACGCCACACTAAATCCTTATTTTTTCACATAATTTGTGAGATCTCAACCTCCCTTTACCTCTAACCAAAGTGGAATAAAGAAACAGACACCAAAACGCACAGTAAAACTCAGTTTAAAAGAAGTGCGAGTCCGATGTCAGAATAGGTAACAGAAGAAACTATGCAAAATGACAATGATACATAAATTAACAAAGGACTACTAGCAGTTACTGACATGCCAGCTCCAGACCTCAATTAAACTGATCGTAAAATTATGTCTTCATCTTATGAAATCAACAATAATCCCTGTATGTTGGACTCAAAACGTCTTTAATCCAGCATATTTCCATGTGGCCTCGTGTGCTCGTCACACTGAGAACAATTGAACTAATCCTTAAATTTTTTATTTTTTTAATAGAATAACTTATCTAGAAATGCATATGTTTTAATCGTAGATTTTATTATTTGGATAGATGAAATTGACCAAAAGAAACGAATACTTACATTCAAATATCAATTAATCCAATACTTACCGTTAATGTTTACCAAATAGATACGTTCATTTTACATTTCCGTAATAAACTGTTCTTTTCCGGTAATTGTTACAAATATGTGTTATTAGTTCCAGTCACAAAAACATCCTTCTCATGCTAATGATTAATTGTTAATTACTCAACTATTTTCCGCTAACGTTTGGCTTATTTTCTGTATTTGTCTGTTGTAAATTTGTTTATTCTAAATAAAGACTGTTTTGAGCTGTCAGTTCACCGAAGGTGCCACAGTTACAATTATAACATAAAGTTTGCCTTTTTGTTTTCATATATATGAATACGTGAGTCATATATCAAACTCTAAAATATAAGAATATAATGTTGTTTGCACGAGAAAAAAACAATTTACTGCGAACAACCAAATCTATATTATAGTTTTGTATTATTTATACTAAGCAATTTCTTAGAAAAATGTTTTTAATTCGGATGAGCATGAAGAGCGATTATTTGATAAATTCAGTCTTCAGCTATGTAAATAAAGGGCAATGCACCCGTATTATAATTGTTTTAATAGTACACCAAAACATTTATATCGAGAAAAGTTTTTTTAAATAAATTGTTAATTGACTGTAGTTCTGACTTAAGAACACAAGCCCCTTACACATGAAAACGTTAAAACATGTACCATGTTCTACATCTTTCTAAACCTCCTATTTGTATAACGGTAGTTTAATATGTAATAAGATTTTAACGTTGTCTAGCATCAAACTTTGGGTAGTCCATTATTCTGCTATATTCCTTTTTGATTTGTATGTTGTTATTAAATCATATAACGTAACACAATATGCAACATAATAAACATAGCTTAGAAAGGTGGATAATGTAAGGGACAAAACAAGATGATAAAATACAATACCTCTTCCATTTAAATAGGAAAATATTGGCGAATGGGAATAAGGAATGTGTCAAAGAGGCAACAAACCAACCAAAAGCAGTAACCAGCCCAAGGCCACTAACGGGTCTTCAACATACCGAGAAGGCGAGCTACAGCTGACACCTAAAAATAATGTATACTTCTTCAGCGTAATGGACGCCACACTAAATCCTTATTTTTTCACATAATTTGTGAGATCTCAACCTCCCTTTACCTCTAACCAAAGTGGAATAAAGAAACAGACACCAAAACGCACAGTAAAACTCAGTTTAAAAGAAGTGCGAGTCCGATGTCAGAATAGGTAACAGAAGAAACTATGCAAAATGACAATGATACATAAATTAACAAAGGACTACTAGCAGTTACTGACATGCCAGCTCCAGACCTCAATTAAACTGATCGTAAAATTATGTCTTCATCTTATGAAATCAACAATAATCCCTGTATGTTGGACTCAAAACGTCTTTAATCCAGCATATTTCCATGTGGCCTCGTGTGCTCGTCACACTGAGAACAATTGAACTAATCCTTAAATTTTTTATTTTTTTAATAGAATAACTTATCTAGAAATGCATATGTTTTAATCGTAGATTTTATTATTTGGATAGATGAAATTGACCAAAAGAAACGAATACTTACATTCAAATATCAATTAATCCAATACTTACCGTTAATGTTTACCAAATAGATACGTTCATTTTACATTTCCGTAATAAACTGTTCTTTTTCCGGTAATTGTTACAAATATGTGTTATTAGTTCCAGTCACAAAAACATCCTTCTCATGCTAATGATTAATTGTTAATTACTCAACTATTTTCCGCTAACGTTTGGCTTATTTTCTGTATTTGTCTGTTGTAAATTTGTCATAATTATAATTGTTCTTCTGTAAGGTCATGGAACAGTAAATAGGTTATGTCAAAGATTTTGGTACAAGGTACAACTTTGGCTTCATGACTTTTACTTAAAATCGAAAAAATAATGCATTTATCATTTTATTTTCTGAAATATTAGTGCATTAATTCTTTCAAAAGATTCTTATTTGTGTAGAAAGCACATAAAATCGGCGAAAATGTTGTTAAATTTGTGTGGAAATCATCAAATCTCCAATAACCTAGAGAATTTTCTTTAAAATTGATACATTGTTGATACACAAAGTTCCGTTTAAATGATATAAAATTAAGGTCACCTACTTTATTTATACGATACAAAGCATAATTTCATTGCATTGTAAGCTGTAAAAATCTTTTTCTTGTTGTGTGTTTCATAACCAAATAAGTAATAGATTGGTTAATACACCCAAAACGAAGTTAGTGGCCAATGAATATTATATTTCAATATGCCAGTTCCGGGATATGGTAGTAAGTTGAATCTGTCATGTGATTTCCATCACCACATGACCAAAATGTAGGCATCGTCACTTCCAACACATGTTGAGCAAACACGTGAAAACGTTTGATCTTATACTGCACAAAATATTTGGGAAATTAAAATCTAATAAATTGGTCACCCTCCCTTTAGTCGTACGGAATTAAGATAACGTACATGTTCTTATGGAATATACATTATCTCTAGACTACCCTGCAGAATGACGATTCTGAAAGTACCTGAAACTTTAATAGAGTAGGGACACAGGTACGCCTTCCATCTGGTAAATAAAGGACGTCATAAAGGCTGGCGAAATTGACGAACTTTTCCGGTGAAAGACATGATTCGAGAAATAGCCTATCAAACAGACATTTAGGTACCTCCAACATATTATTTTGTTTTAATCTATGCATTTGTACTTGCCGAGTTGATCATTTTAAGACACATTTCAGAATGTTTTCGCTGCTCTTATTGCTTTCTATGCATTGAATCTATTTTGAAAGCATTCATTTGGTTTTAATTCAGAACATGAGTAATAATGACATTATTTTTCGATTTTCATTTATAGTTTAACAAGTCTTAGTTGTATACAAAAAACTTCCATCAAGTGTTCATATATAGTTTACTTTTCATATTGGTACGATACATTTTTCAGGACTACTTCAGCACCTTAGATCACCCAGGCTTATGACGAGGTTTGTGTTACTCAGTCTTTTCTTCTTTGTTGTGTTATAAAGACTGTTCTTTGTCTTGTGGTCGTTTTTCATATATTTCATTTTTCCCATGGCATTATCATTTCGTTTCCGACTAATAAGTACGAACATCCTTTTGGTATCTACCGCCTCTCTTTACTGTCCGAACTGATTTCAAATATTAATGATAGGAGATGTGGTATGATTGCCAATGAGACAACTATCCACTAAAGTTCAAATGAAGTGGATGTAGGCAATTATAGGCAACAGAACGATCAGTTCCTTAGTAAATTAAATGTTTACAAAAGTTCCTGCTAATCCTAAGCAAATGCTATATCGACATATGAAGGTTCTCATGAAATTGATAAATCCACAAGTGACATATACAGACGACTGGACATTATAACGCTGTAAACGTGGGCCTCGTATACATTGGGACTCAGATTTTTTTATGTAATTGTAGCATACTTAACCTATACATCATGTTTAAAGATAAACTAAAGAAAAGCGAAAAAAAACGGTTTTAGACGAGCTATTTCCATTTCGAATCTCAGAAGCAGTAACAGCATTATCAGATATATACACGAAAATTCCAAATATCATATGTATTTTACTTTTGCCAATTATACCTTTCTAATACATAAAATATACACAGGACCTCTAGTCTGTAACTAGACGATTATAGTCAGTGTCTACTGATGCGTGACAATTTTACCATAATGAAAGATGTTTTAAAAATTAGATGTGCTTCTTTTATACATCTAAAATATTTTAGGAAAATTTTAATTTATTTCAAATGTGATATCTAAAACCTACTTACATGAATGCACGGAAAATATCAAATCTATATTGTGTATATTTATTCAATGACGTGTTAACAAATACATATATATTAAAAAACAAAACATTATGCATAAAATATAAACTTCAAAATAATGTATATTAATTAACATGAGTAATACAATTCACTTATTTTGTCACACAAATATGCGTCATGAATATACAAATAAGTAGAAGTGGTATGATTGCCAGTGAGATAACTATCCTCCAGATACCAAACGACGTACCCCATCTATACCCGAATACCAAAAATATTTCACTCAGTAAACGACAAATCATATAATCATTTTAGTTATTTCAATAATTTCTTTTTATCTAAAATAACCATTGTTTGTTAGAAAATTTAAAGGACAAAATTGCATCCTCATATTGTAAGATAGGTAACAATTGAACTTTCCACAAAATATAAAAATCTAAGGTAACGTTTTATAAAGATACAACATGTGAAAACAAATTTATATAATATGTATCACATCTTATTTGTTAAGGTATAATATATTTCCTGTTTTGCGGGATAGATATTTATATCCTGTCTTGGGCAATTCGTTTTTTTTTATTCAAGGCGGGACGAGTTATTGATTTAATTTAAATCCTCCTGCATCCCCACCCTTTTCCTCTCTCTGATAATATCGGCTCGTACCTTTAATGTTACTTATATTAAAATGATAAATGACATTTTGTGTTTAACTTTTGTCAAAATGTCATTACATTTATTCTCGAGAATCACTGAAGAAACATTAATTGTCGATACGTGCATCTGATGCAGTAAAATTGTACCCGTAATATTATTGCACTCTAAGTATGATCTATATAAATTCAAATATTACATGTTTACTAAGTATGTTACTAAGAGCATTCTGTAAAATCTGTTTATTATTTAACAAGATGGAAATTTAGTTTTCATAATGAATCTGGATCATATGTTATAAAAAGTATAAATGAATACTTAATTTGAAATATATCAGTAATAAAATACATGGAAATGTCTTCCGTCCTCAAGATGACTGTTCTTGTTGGGGCTGCAAAGGAATTCTCACATCTGGTTCTTTGTTGCATGATATCTCGTTACGAGTTCTGCCAGGATATCCAAGGTGGAATTCGGTGATGGATTTGATGTAGCCTTTTGTTTAATTATTATGGGTATCATTATAACAAAACCATAACTAAAATCATGATAACAGCAATTACCAGTGTAATTAGTCCGTTATCGTTTAAGTTGCTATCCCTGTGTGGAACTGAAAATTAAAAGGACAATATCACCAATGTTTTCCTTTATTCTACATTTCTAACAATGAGTTTAATGTTTTATTTAAAGCAATATTGTTTAGGGTGTTATTATGTACATGTAATTGATTTTGTTGAAATGTCACTACATTTACCTGCGGCTCAAACACTTTTCAATCAATACATATTAAACATATAACGATGTAACAATTACACATTTTAAAGAAATGATATTTGAAAAATACCAAAAGATACTATTCACGTCTTTTTAATATTTTAACAATGCATTATGCATTATATACTTATGACTTGTAGATAAGGCAAGAATGGAATGACAATAGTTTGAAAATAATTGCTTTCTACTCCTACGAAGATAGGTTCAACAAGATTTGTTACTGCTTTTGTAAAGTTTGGTGTTAGACGCTCTTCATCTTTGTTATGATTTGACTTTGCGTTGTTTTTTATTCGAGTGACACTGATCAGCTATATGTGGTCCTGTATAGACGAACGTGTGTCTAAGATTGCAAAACAATATAATTGCCCATAGTTAATTGGTAGTTACAGTAAGTATGATAGATTACTTTTGATCTGCTTCATCTATCCTACTCTTTACATTAAATTTCGGTTGTGCCAAAACGGATACAAACATCAGTCTAAAATACCTTTCCCATTACTTTTGTGTCATTTATTCAGGTAGTTCTTTCCTTTTATTGTCTTTTCCTTTGCTCACAAGTTTCTAACACCCCTTTTAATTTGTAGCAACGGCTTGAGATGAGAAAGCGATGTCATTTAACTGAAGATAATTCTCCTAATTTTGTATTATAGATATATAAAACTCTGGCAGATCAATGTTTCAAAAGATTCTGCAGATAGATTATATATTCACTTGTAAAGTAGATGGTACCAAAACATTATAAACATACATACCTGTGACTGGGCACGTGTTAAAATGTTTACTCTGAACTTCGATGTGTTTTGTTCCAATCTGACAGGAAATCAACATTTCACCGGTACAGTCTTCCTTTCGTAAGGTGTGTTTTAGACTAATGTCGACCGAATATAATTTCCCATTTTTCCTTCGTGACATTTTTGCCAGATTTCCATATTTGACATCCTATCAAATGAAAGATATAGACATTTAACAATCATAAATTCATATTGACTTGTATATGCGTTTTACATATAAGTTCATCAACATTGTTATTATTGATGGTTTTGTACTGATTATCATTGTATTGTTATTTGATAATACGAAGAAGTACATTCGTTGTCGTTGTTATTTGTTAGGATTAACTATGGACATAAAAAGGTTACAAAGGTTTATTTGTCCTACCCGTGGAAAAGTTGGCCTGAACCAGAAATGGAAAAATAATTTTAATTTTAATGCTCTAAATCTTCGGAATTGACAAGGTTTTCGAATATTTTTATTTGAAACTAATGATGAATCTGGTGTACATGAAACATGCATTCGGCGAACTGAATTAAAATCCAGATTACTTAATTAGATATTACGTGTTAAGAAGTTACATATGTTTCATGCTGACAGATGTAACAACGAGTTTATGTATTAAAAGTCATAAAGTGTATCTGTACTAAATTTCGTTTTCATTTTTCTACATATTGTGTCTATACGAATAATGTAACTAGTGGAGCAGAATCTGCTGCAGGTTGTTTTTGTAATCTTTTGTCTTTTCGTGGTCTTTGGTTTTTTTGTTGGTTTTTTTTTTTTTGGGGAGTGTTTTTATGGCTTTGTTCACTTTATTTGATTTTATTAGTTTTAATGTCCCGTTGGTATCTTCCGTCCCTTTTGATAAGGTTCAGTTTTCTTGGTTATTAACCTGAAATGTTGAAAAAGTAAAATCACAAAATACCGAACTCCGAGGAAAATTCTAAACGGAAAGTCCCTAATCAAATGGCAAAATCAAAAGATCAAACACATCAAACGAATGGATAACAACTGTCATATTCTTGACTTGGTACAGGCATTTTCTTATGTAGAAAATGGTGGATCAAACCTGGTCTTATAGCTAGCTAAACCTCTCACTTGTATGACAGTTGCATAAGATTTATGGAAGATATTTCAACTTTGTGAGTTTTCGGTGAGGCTCAAACTTTAAAAACGAATTTGCCGCACTATGTTGTGACGTTTTAATATATAAATTTTCAAAAATGCATTAGAAAACTTTTAGTATCAATATACCTCAAACATGATTTCACATTCTGGTGTTGGCCATACTTTAGCAAAATGAACGTTTACACTGAAATGTCCATGCTGTAAGCTTGCAGTTACAGTAGTAGTTTCTTTTGGTGGAATATCTATTTAAAATATATCATTTATATTGTAAATAGTGTAACAACATCAATGAATCTAGAAATGTGCCAATTTGGCATGTTTTACCTTAACCTACCTAATTAATAAAATGAGAATGGAAACGGGGACTGTGTTAAAGAGATAACAACCCGACCAAAGAGCAGAAAACAGCCCAATACCACCAATGCATTAAAAGATTAACTTGAATTAACTTTTTTAAATTATGAAATGGCCTTGATGAATTACATTTTGAGAGCGAAGAATAGCTAAAATATAAAATGAAAATTCTGTACAAAATTTACATTCGTAGTCCTCCTCATTTATCTGTAGCGTTTTTCGTGTTTCATCTACACCAACGATACATTTATATTCACAGTCTACGTCAGCCTCTGAAAATTGTTTTATAACAAGGATGTATTGAGATTTATCTTTTCCAAGTACTTCATAATATTTCGAAAGGTCTGCAGAGACAGCATTCATGCACAATACTTTATTAAAAGGTCCGCCTGACCAGCTTCTACTGTGAGGTTTATCAAGTGGAATTTCAGTTTCATTGGCGGTGCACGCAAGTCGCACATTTTCTCCAAAGACCACAGGTTTGGTTAACAATTCCAAGTCAGCTGTAAATATTTAGATAATTAAGTAAAGAGACACACACTGAGAAATCTCTTATACACATCACCACTTATCTGAAAATTTTGCAGTTTTGAGATTTATTGATTTTTAAACGCAAAAGTGTTAAAGAATATTCTCTAAATTTTTAGAGCAATTGGTTATAAAATAAATTTTAATTGACATGTTCATCAATCTATTACCAGTTTGATAACGAAAGTCTGCCAGCATGAACGACTTATCTCGTATTAATATGTAAATGAAAGATTCATAGTTAAAATTAAATAGCTTGCACCGAGCGCCACAACACAATATATATAGATAAGGTGTGTTGCATTCCTATTAACAAAATTGTTTGAATATACATATGCCATAACACTGTAACTAGAAATACTTGCTTATTGCATTTGACATTTTAATTTATTTATTTCAACACCTAATACCATTTCCCCCACAACATCAGATAATGGGTTGCAGCTGTAAACGAAATGTGAATATCAGCAGGTCATCAAACAAGTAATGTCAATTAAGTGTTACTGGCATGACCTCATATTAGATAATATAAACATCAACTGAGATTAAACCAAGTAATTGTTTTGATTGATGATGGGTTTTGACATGGAATTTTGATATTCAGCGAAAAGCAGCAAATTAGGAAAAGGTATGTATATATTGTTTTAATATAATGAATATTAAAATAAATAATTTATTTTAATTTTAATTATATTAAAATTAACATTATAATTTTATCTGTAATTGGTATTATTGCAAAACATTAAATTAACGTACGATTTATTTTCACTAAATCTTTTCCTAAGAAAGAAATATAAAAATAATTTTAAATTCAATATGTTTGCATCTATCTAATTTTCATTAATATCATATTGTTCATCCTTTTTGTTTTGCAGTTGGAGGTATATTATTTGAGACAAGAGAAAAAGAAAAGAAAAAAATGTATGCATAAAGGTATCATTTGGTAAGTTTATACGGAAAAGGAAGTATATGGAAAATGAATCCATTAATTAACATAATATACAAATAAAGTATCTAAAGTATATTTTTTAAATGCTAAATATCAATCATGATATAGTTTTTTTTCAAAGAAAAAGGTTTCATTAGTATGTAAGAAAATATAAATTTATATATAAAAGAATTCATAAATAAAAATAAACTTTAAGTTAAATCTCACTTGATTATAAACAAACAACAAACGAAATCTTTGAATTACTCCTTCATGATAACTTTCACAAATAAACACCTTTTCAAGATATGTTTGGAAATATTTTACTTTTCTATTTAGGACCTTTTTGTCAAGTAACTTCTAACATTGCTATTCATTTCAACACTATTGGCTTTTAATGTTAAGCACTTCGAATACAAAAACTTGTACGTGTTTATTTCATATATAAGAAAATTAAGTAATCATTAATAAACTGTGTTTAAACTAATAATATATGTGCCTTTTGAAAAAAAATTTGAATGAAAATATCTGCAATATATTTTGTATCTGTTGTAGATACATGTATTTAAAAATATGGCAGAAACACAGTGGTCCTCAGATGGTGACTGGGAGGAAATTATAACTGCCATTGAACTTGATGTGACAGGAGCTGACCAACCAGAAGAAGCTGTGAGTATTGATAATACTAATAGTGTAAACCTAATGGAACAGACTGTTTCTACCAAAGTTAAATTCAACCAGAAGACTGATGTTAGTGTCAAACCTGATAATGAATCAACTAGCCCACAGGCTGATATTACTGTTAACCCCGATAATGAATCAACTAGCCAACAGACTGATGTAACTGTCAACCCTGATATTGAATCAACTAGCCAAAAGACTGATGTAATTGTCAATCCTGTTACTGAATCAACTAGCGAACAGGCTGATGTAACTTTCAACCCTGATACTGAATCAACTAGCGAACAGGCTGATGTAACTGTCAATCCTGATACTGAATCAACTAGCGAACAGGCTGATGTAACTTTCAACCCTGATACTGAATCAACTAGCCAACAGGCTGATGTAACTTTCAATCCTGATACTGAATCAACTAGCCAACAGGCTGATGTAACTTTCAATCCTGATACTGAATCAACTAGCCAACAGGCTGATGTAACTGTCAATCCTAATACAGAATCAACTAGCCAACAGGCTGATGTAACTGTCATCCCTGATACAGTATCAACTAGCCAACAGGCTGATGTAACTTTCAACCCTGATACTGAATCAACTAGCCAAAAGACCGATGTAACTGTCAATCCTGATACTGAATCAACTAGCCAACAGACTGATGTAACTGTCAATCCTTATACTGAATCAACTAGCCAACAGGCTGATGTAACTTTCAACCATGATATTGAATCAACTAGCCAACATGCTGATGTAAATTTCAATCCTGATCCTGATACTGAAACAACTAGCCAACAAGCTGATGTTACTGCGGATACATTCAATCCTGAATATGATTCCAGAAGCAAAGAGACTGTTGTTACCAACGAATTATTACACCAAGATGACTCGATCATTCAAGTTATACACAATATTACTACAATAAACCCAAATGATAACTCTACAACTAGGCAGGTTGATATTACTGATTTTACAAACCTGCTCGTGCATTTTCATTGTTATTCAACGCAAAAAATTATCTAAGAGACCTGGGACTATCTCATTTCACAAAGGATTTCTATTGTCTACTTATTGTACCTCGAACTTATTTACCCGATGTAGGTCTTTAAGTTGAGGTTCAATTTACTAAAAGTTAATCGGGCATGACTAATTAGATACGCCCTCTTAAAATCAGGGGGTCCGAATTAGGATTGGGAAAACACCAAGCAAAATACCATAATTTACAATTTTAGATTTTTTTTGATTCAACGTGCTTTTGGTTGCTTTAATATCTCCGGTCAATAACCAAACGGTATTTTAGTGGAAATACTAACCTGTCTCGAACCGGTAGATGTTGGCTGCAATAAGAATTTATTTACAAAAAAGTTCATATATCTCATTTACTTATAGTGGCCGTTATTGATTGTAAATTCATGACGTTTTATTTTTGACATTCGTCTACCGTGGAAGAAAAAGGAAGGAGGGCTAATAGCTTAACTTACGACTTTGACCATGGTTCAACTGTATTGTATTACGGCATACGTTTTACCTCAATCGAACGCTCTGCCTTATTGTTAAAAGTGCCACTCTAAAATTGTAATCATTTGATTCAGGTTGATCCACTCGTCGTGAATATGCATGACATATTTGCCACTGGACATTAATGGAGCAGTTAATTTATCAGCTTTATTTAGTGATGTATAATCAATTGTCTTCAGTTGATAATTGTCTCTAACAGTTTTCCTAATTTTACATATTTCAATTTTATTTACAATTGCATTTTTAAGCGTAAATCTTAGCATTTCTTCCATCATTTTTCTCTTTGCATTAAATCTTTGTTTAACACTAAAAACGGAAGTACACATCAGGGGTTACATTGTATCCTTTCCAGCAAAACTAATAGGAGAGGGATGAGAACAGAAAACAATCTTCATTGAGTGGCAATAACTCTTATATTGAAGCGTACAATGACGACTGTCTCGTCTAGGTAACAACATTTGCTGCTTAAAGTTTATTTATATCTCAGACTGGTATAATAGTTGACATAAAAGCAAAAAATGGATAAAAAAAATGTTGACATTAATTTATACAAGGATTCAACTTATTTTGAGCGTTTCATTTATTATTTTATTTTTAAATTATTAATTGTCTTGCTAATCGGTTTTGTTAATTTTTTTTCATCTACAATTGTCCTGGCAAAAGTGGCAAAAAATGTGTTAAAATCAGCCATGCGACTTATTTGAAAAGAACGTCCGGTCAGAATGGGGACGTTAAATCCGATGCCTCGTGTAAAGAGAGTGCCACGTTCTTTGCACGTTAAGAACCCTTGCAACAACTCTTTGAGGGGTCCGTAGGTGGCCTGTTGCAAGGCTAAATTTCTGTCCTTATCCAATATACCCTCATTTTCCCGTGGCAGTCCAAATTTCCCCGACCTTCATCCCGGGCGGCCTCTATTACAGGACCTACCTATTTTATTTATTGTTAATTTGTTCTCGTCCTGAACATGCATGAAATATTTGCCACTGGACGTTAAGCAACCAACAATCAATCAATCAATATTTGAAAAGATTTAGCTGACCTTTCTTGTTTTTAACACATTTCAATCATTCAACTCGTGCTTAGATCGTATTTCCTCTAATGTTTTTAACGTATAGATAGCGTGAAATTCCCATTACACCAGTCATCGGAAATACATTCCTATTTCGATCAGACAAAGCTGCGCATTTATATATCCGATAAGCCAAACGAACGCACCCAAGGCAAGGGTATACTGTGGGACGGGAGAACATTTTGTTTTGAATAAAAGAATATAAAGGTATACATTAATGCGACAGCAACCCAAAGACAAAGACAAATCAAAACATTAAGATTCAACATTCAGTTTTTATAGAAAGATGCGTATACAGAATAAAAAGCTTAAAACCGCCCCATGACTAAATAATAGTTATACGGAGTTAATTCAATAATATTTACCGTCAAATATTATATATCCAAAAGGCACATTTGATTAATATTATTTACCATCAAGGGTATCCCAACAATCACAAGAAGTGTTTGGTTGAAAATTTCACCTGCCCAATTTTAATTTTGATCGGTGAATATGTGAGAAGTTGTACTATAAACCAGTAGAAGAAAACACTTCACTGTATAATATAACGGTAAATGAATGATGATAATGGATGACGACCAGCGGCAAATATAATGAATATTCAGGACGATAACATGTAAATACGATATGAGTATTAACCCCGCTTTTTACTAGACTGACACGCTGAGTCGTTTTTTTTTAACGTGTAATTTTACAAGATATTAGTTCGCAGTAAGAAAAGTCACCCGACCCGGACACATTTCCGACTCTGAGCCGACCAGTCTGTGCTATACCAATTTTAACGTCTTTGTTTGGCCCGGTCGGGATTCGAACAAACGACCTCCCGCTTTCGAGGCGAACACCCTCACACGAGACCAACCAGGAGAGCGGTAGTACAGAATATCATACCCAAAAAATCAAGTACAATAAACAAAACAGTTACACACTTATACCACATCTTCTTATATCTAATCACAGAATTCTCACAGTTACTAAAGCGAGCTAAAAGTATCTAACCTAAATTGGATGCGTGAAATGATATTTCAAACTACACGTAAACATCGATGATCGACTTCAGAGAAGATTTCATGGATCAACGCTCTCGGCAAATTAAAAACTCTTGCACCAATTATTTGAGTGGTCCGAATGTGGCCAGCTGTTGCAAGTCTAAATTTCTGTCCTTATTCAATATACCCTCATTTTCCAGTGGCATTTTAAAGTTTCACGTCCAACCTCACTGTTGACCTATTGCACGACCTACCCATTGTATTTAAATCTATTTGTTATAATGATGAACATGCATGAAATATTTGCCACTGGACGTAAAGCAAACAAAAATCAATCAACTTCATAAATTGTTCCATGTAGCACACAAAGACAAGATCTTGTAAAATGCTATAATGTACAATTTCCATTTAAATTCTTATGGGTTTTTTTGGTTTTCTTTCTTCAATTTATTACATTACTGACTGCTTATAAAAAAGTTTTAAATACTTTTTACTATGCTTCTTATCTAATGTTTTTATACGATTTATAACATATGATTTTTGTCAGACAAGGATCAAACTAAGAAATTTAAAAGTTTTTCAGGTGTTTTTGCTTTATTTAGACAAGAAAAGGGAATAACGGACGACTAGAATAAAAGAGTTTGTTTTCATATAATACATTGAACTTGCGAAAATATCTCAACTCAACACTTTTGATCTGACAAGTGAAACCTAGTTGATGCTATATATGTTACAATTAGGTTTTTGATACGATTTTATTCATTGAAGTTTGCATGCATAGTTTTATTTAAAAAAAACTAAGATCTATTAATTAATTGGACTGAACAGACAACACTAATTATTTTGCATTCGCATGTAACGTAGTGTTGGAAACTACAGAATCAAAAACAAAATGAACATTTACCGGATGAATATTGTGAAGGGCCTTATACATCTAGGTCTGTTCGATTAGAAGTTCTGAAACAAGCAGTTTAAAAGTTAATTGTCGGAAGAATTTACTTACTGTTTTCTAAGATCTGGTCTTTACGAATCTATTTCATGATTACTGACAGATTAAAACTTCAAATATATATAACAAGACGTTGTTGTGCAGAATATTCATTGGTCAGTTATAAATGAGGTCTGTATAGGGTTTCGATCGCATCATTTATTAAATAAGAAATCGTTATTTCGAAAAGTTGGATTCAAAAATATGAATTTACCCCTAAGTTTGTAAAACTATCATTTGCTGTTATTTTAATGCTAACAAATTAATTATAAATAAATAATTAAATGATGTACTGCCATTTAATCGGTCCGTTTCCATTGCAATTTGGTAACTGTTAATTGTACATATCAGTCTGAGTACTGTTTAACTATCGATTAAGTTGAACATCTTTAGACTCGTCCAATTCGTCCTTCGGGCTCGGGATCTGAACTTCCCTTTTGTTCGGAGGTCTTTAATATCAATGTTAACTTATCATTGAACTTTTACTATTACTTACAGTCGAGCATAATAATACCTTCACCACTGGACTTGCTGATGTTAACAACATCACAGACCAACCTGATGATCAATCAACCAACGAACAACTTGATGCTCCCAATATTAGAGACAATCCGAATGATGACCATACTAGTCAATATGCTGATGTTAGTTACGTTAAATGCAACCATGTGGAGGGCTCACTTCAACAGGCCAATATTACCAATGGTAAAGTAAACCTAGATGATAACTCTACAAACCAACAAGTTGAAGTCACGTAACTGTAGGAAATTCATTGATTTTGCTGTGTTATATTTTATTGTAATCACATAAATTGTTTTTTTTT
This sequence comes from Mytilus coruscus, assembly GCA_017311375.1. Taxonomy (NCBI): domain Eukaryota; kingdom Metazoa; phylum Mollusca; class Bivalvia; order Mytilida; family Mytilidae; genus Mytilus; species Mytilus coruscus. The sequence continues at coordinate 16,975,715 of CM029598.1, forward strand.
CTGTCTATTTTAATTGCTACTAATGTCTAAGGAAACATAAGAAAGTTGTTAATTTTGGAAGAAAATGAATATTCTAAAAGTAAAGTTTAAATAAGTCCTTATTCCTCCATCTGCTAAAGAAATAAAATGATTAAAAAAAAACGATAAACATATTAGATTATGATTTCAATTTTAATCAAAATTACTATATTTTGTTTTATTAACAACATCCAATCTTTTTCTATTGGAACTTTATTTTTCTTCTTCTTTAAGATTCAATGAAAACTACTTCACACAATACATTCATCAATTCAATTTCTTTATGTATATAATTATAATAACATCATGTGTTTTAGTACAAAAGAGTATTATACATACAATAAAAGATCGTTCATTACCATAAATTCTTAAAATATTGTAACCGCTTGAAAGAAAAAATGAATGGAAAATATTTTGTCAGTTTGACAAAAATAAGAATTTTGTTTTCAAACGTGTATATATTTATGTATTTCAAATTCACTTTACATTATTACTTTGTGTACAGTTTTCCTTTTAATTCCATTATTTTTTTTTTTTTTTATTTCATTTAACAATGTTTAATTATATCAAGTGTAATTTTGAATTATTTCACATCATATCATTCAAAATAAATAAAAGTAATTAGTTATATTTATTCATTTTTCTAATTCCACAATCTCTTATCGCTTGCAAAAGCAATGATGCTTAACAAACAACATTAAAAATATGATATACCACAGAGCTTAAACCTATTATCACTAGTTACGACCTTTTGACAAAACATCTGCATTACATTTAATTATTATGGAATGCCTATATCCGTTAAACATTTCAAGTGCAATTTTATCTCTTATCTGACATCCAATTAGCATCAAATTATAAAAGGATAATAACTATGTCTATTTCTTCAATCTAAGTTAATTTGATACATTTCTGAAGTAAAACAGAATTTACATTTACAGTCAAACTTTGTATGTCAGTTTCTGAAAAGTGACAAATTTCTAGTTACGAGGTTGTGGCATTAACCCATCGATATATATATATATATATATATATATATATATATATATATATATATATATATACAAGTCTAAATTAAAACAACGTTCAAACCTATGATTGCGTTGATTAAAACCGCAATTTTATACGTGTGCATGCAAAACAAATTTCTTGTTAGAGGGTCTAAATACAGCACAAACAACATTTTCCAAAAGACCAAAAAGTGAAAAATATATTTTAACAAAACGCATTTGACTAACAGGTCGAACAACAAATGTTCTTAAATCCTGCTGACTGCCATTGGCGATTGCCAAATAAACGGATCACAAGGTGTAATAAATGGATCTTAACTATAAATTTAATACCAAACAGAAAACAATACACTTGCGGCGAAGATGGTATACCGCAAACAAAGGTGCAAAAATTTTTTCGTACACCATATCCGGATTTCGACAATTAATGTCTCTTCAGTGATGTTAGGAATCGAAACGGTTATTGGAAGGCCACGCTGGCAGTCAGCAGGGTTTAAGAACATCAGTTGTTCGACCTGCTAGTCAAATGCGTTTTGTTAAAATATACTTTTCACTCGTTTGGTCTTTTGGAAAATGTTGTTTGTGCTGTATTTAGACCCTCTACCAAGAAATTTGTTTTGCATGCACACGTATCAAAAATACGGTTTTTATCCAACGCAATCATAGGTTTGAACGTTGTTTTCAATTTAGACTTGTTTATATTTTTTCGTTGGGGCTTGTATTATATTTACCTTCGGGTTTATATGATCCGTTCATCCTATTTTGACTCTTTCAAAATTCAAGAGTCTATTCTAAATTGAGGTAAATTATATGGCCTTCAAAATACCGTTTCGATTCCTAACATCACTGAAGAGACAAATTTTTGCACCTCATGTTTGCGGTATACCATCTTTTCCACAATTTTATTGTTTTCTGCTTGGTAAAAAAATAATAATAAGATCTATTCTGTTACATCTTGTGATCCGTTTATTTGGCAATCGTCATTGGCAGTCAGCAGGATTAAAGAACATCAGTTGTTCGACCTGCTAGTCAAATGCGTTTTGTTAAAATATACTTTTTCACTCATTTTGGTCTTTTGGAAAATGTTGTTTGTGCTGTATTTAGACCCCTCTACCAAGAAATTTGTTTTGCATGCACACGTATAAAAATTACGGTTTTATCCAACGCAATCATAGGTTTTACGTTGTTTTCAATTTAGACTTGTTTATATATATATATACAATATATAGTGTGTGTGAGAAAATATTCATTTGAAGTGTTCATTGTAAAAGACTACAGAAGGTCAATGCTCCAATATAAAATACTTCAATATTCATCGGTATGCTAAGTTATCATGAGCTTCAAAGTAAAAGTTTTGTTCGAAGCTAGACTTTTAGCCATTTTCCAGTTTTCATTTTTAACTCTTTTGACATTCCTTATAATAATATATTGCTTGCTATGAATAGTTTTCTTGTTCTTCTCTTCGACTGTACTTAAATAAAAAGATTAAGCTGATATATTAACTTAACCAGAAGAGTAAAGATGCAGCTCAGAACTGCTTGTTTACTTATAACCTTGTATCTTTAATGAATTTTTATTTGCACGTTGAAAAAATATGAATAGTAAAATTGTGCGAAAGTGGTTTAAAGGTTTTACATTAGATTTGCAGAACAAATTGTTAGGTTTTCTTTAAGCCATTACTTCCAACTATAATACTAAAATTTATTCAAATTCTTAGTAATCATGTTAATCACTTCAAAATAAATGTTTTTACGTGTTGTGATGGCTTTAAATTGCCATGTCAAAAGTGATGTATAAATAAAAAGGAAAGAAAAACAGATGGACTGTAAGAAAGCCAGTCGCATTGATTATTTTAACAAAAATGTACTTTATTAATTTTAACAGAACTATTTCGTCTTAAAACTAAATTAAAACTGTGTCACTAAGAAAAACAAACACAAGTAGTGAAAAAGTTACACAGCAACTTCAGAAATCTTTTAGTAATCAAACAAAATAGGAAAATGTATTGTACTTACTGTCAAGAAATACTTGTTTCAAGAAAAGAAAGAAATTATAAGAATTTTGTTTTATTTTAATAATACAATGTAAATCATAACAACATAATGCAAGAAGAGATTAATTAATAAATACTTAATAAAATCATGATAATTTATTAAATTAATCTCGTTTTAAAAGGCTAAGGGAACGTCCCACTAATGGAACACACTTATGAATACTTACAATATGTACTTATTGCTCGATATTATACAAGTACGATATTTAAAAGATGACTGGCTACTTTATTTTGAGTTTTAACTTCAACATACAGAGAAAATTCAGAAAATTTATCAAATCAACAGAGGTTTTAAAATGGATAATTTACTTTTAATTTCGAAAATATTTTTGTGTCTAAAATTTTCATTAAAGCAAGGGTTACTTAGTTGAAAACATCAAAAGTGGACATTACTCACAACTATATGTACTAGATAAAATCAACATTTCATTGATTTATTCTGCAAAATTCATAACTTTATTATATTGTTACTTTATATTTCAGAGCAAACAATAATGTTACCATGATGTGTATTTGCAGGAGATCTACAATTTACTTTAAATTTGGAATAAAGAACGAAATTTCTGATCTACATCTATTAGTTGCATAAAACCATACTAAAATATCTGATGTAAATTTTGTCTGATTTGATTATTTAATTTGTTTGCACTATTACACAATCAGATAAAATCTAATTATGCTTACCACATGCATGGATATGCAAATAAACGAACTGAAATATTACATACTTCAGAATAGAAATCATTTTGCTTGTCTTTTGCTTCTATTAAAACGATCTGCAAAGAACATTTACTGTGATACAATATACATAATTTTTAAATAATGTGTGATACCGATCTCGGTTTGCGATCTTTATACTACAAAAAGAATGGTCCGCGATCATCTTACAATTGCAGTGCAATACTTATTTGAATTATCAGACCCTCCAATTGCCGTTCCTGATCAAGGTGAAGCCAGCAAAGCGCCTTGGACACACGGAATAAGAATAAAATCTTTTACTAGCACCGGTTCGAGGCCACTGATGGTTGACTGTTAGTCTCCGAGGGTATCATGAGCTCAGTAGTCATTGCTTTGGTACTGTTTGATTTATATCATATTTTTCTTAAATTCTCCATTGATAAATTAAGAAATTATTAAGAAACTAAGGTTCCGACTCCCTCAGGCAAAGTTAACCTAAGATTAGTTTGGTTATTCTTTATGTCCCGTTTGATCATATAGCTCCTAGCGAATTCATGTATATTTATATATCCTTGGCTCTTAATGTTTTGGGGTTTGATCTTTTCTCATGAAGGTACAGCCCTAAAAGCGCTTCGGACGAAAGTAATTTATATAAATTGTCATTTTCATTTATCTACAAAACTTATACGCAATATGTATTTTGTCAATTAGATAACTGTTTAAACCCTATGTTTGCATACTCAAATCATTGAAACGTTTTAGTGCTTCATTTTCTACCATTTTTTTAAATTTCTGAAGCTGTCACTAAGACGTTAAATATGTAGTCATACAAAAGTCAATGCATTGATGTGTAGCCTAAAATTTAATGATGATTCACAGAAAGTTTTCATAATCCCCACTCTCTATTTTCCTCCATCTATATTAACCTTAAAATACTGTTGTAAATAAACTTAATCTGTTAGTCCCCGAGAGTATCATCGAGCTGGTATTAACAGCCCTTTATCCCAGGACATCTGTACTTCCATGAAAGTAAACATAGTGATTTTCTTAAATATTTTGTTATAAAACTTGTGAAATCATTCAAAATTTAGAAATACACCTCGCTCATGCATAAATGTGTTATCTTGTACGTGTTTAGTTCAACGTTTGGTCTTTTCGGTTATAAATGCCATCAACGTTGTTTATAGGTTTTGGATTTTCAAATATTGTGGCCTCGAGTATCGCTGAAGTGACATTATTTGTCGAATTGTGCATAGTTTGTTATAAAATTTGTACCTTTTCATGTTATTACATATTTTGTATGTTTTACTATGATCAATGTGTACACTATTATAACGTAAAATGAAAGTATGTTTATTTCTTACCTTCTATGTTTTGTTCTCACTTTTGGTAACATAAGTCACTAGACAATTGGTGGTGTTTTGGAAAATTTTGGTCTATATATAATAACGAAACTACCCGAATTATTTGTATCTATTATTGGTGCGAAAATTCCCAACGTTTAGTAAACATATTAATTACTTTTGTCAAAGCAATTTAAATGGAACGTGTCGAGTATAATATTTTATTGTATTCAATAGACATTTAACTGAAATTGAGTAGTAAATAATTTCAATGGTTGCATAGATATATGTGCAACAAAGCTTTGTATTCATCTATAGAAATTTTATTTGCCTTTATATTTCATAGCCTTAAAATGACCATCATTAAGGAAAATATATCTCAATAGTGCTAATGCCGTAAGCTAGGCAAGATTTATGCAAACCAATGGATATAATTTGAAATAGTAACATATATACTCTTTCGAACTGATTATGGCAATTGAGATAGTTGATACTAATAAGAACTAAAAAACTACATTTGTCTATGGACATGATAAATCTACAAAGTACCGAGTATTGCGAAACATCGGTCCTACGTTCAGGACACATATATTGTTGTCGCTCAAACAAAGCCCATAGTATAACATGTCTGTGTTAAAAATCACATTTCATCAACTCTTTGATAAGTGAATTAAGTATTGTCCATTAAATTGAAAACCAAAATATACAATTCGTCGATAATTACTAAGGGTGGAAATCATGAACAATCATAGGTTTGTATTATGTTCTTTTGAATGGCAATAAACGTTGACGAAATGCATCTTCCGTTACTCTATTGGATATCCAAATTATAAATATTTCCTTAAAACAGCTTTATAGTGTTTTCCTGCTAAATGTCTTTCCTAATTATTATCATCATTCTGTTTTATCAGACATCAACCTTGGATTTCATAGTTACCATGAAAAACTACCTTTGTGAATCTGATATGGATAAAATGAAAACCCATAAATAGGTTAGAATTAATACAAATTAAATCCCTTTGTTTGTACTATGATGAAAACAGTTGATTTATTTACAGTTTACACACATACTGCTGATTCTAAACTAAGAGGCAGATTGGACGGAAAGGACCAACTATGTTGTTATCTAAAATCAAGGATACCATTATTTTTGTTAGGAAAAATCATACTCTGTCAAAGAACACTCTGACTAAAGAAAGAGTTAGGTAACATATTTTCAACAGACATTCGTCCATCCTATTGAAACCAACTATTTTTCGTTCCTTTTCGTTTTAGGTAGACTTCCTGAAAGGGCTAGTCCACAAAAATGAAAACAACAGGTCATAATATATTCTTTAACTTTAAAGCTATACAGACAGATGCTGTCTTTTCTTTGAAAATTTTTCGTTAAAATTTCGTACACCTAATAGCATTCACTAAATCGATATTTCTTTTAAACACGGCTTGACAACATGGTAGATTTGCGATTTCCAATACTCTATTTTGAGGAAGTTATTTTTAGATATGGTAAATTATTATTTCTATTTTTAACATATATTATGGCCTCGAGTATCGCTGAGGTGACATTATTTGTCGAAATGTGCATAGTTTGTTATAAAATTTGTACCGTTTCATGTTATTACATATTTTGTATGTTTTACTATGATCAATGTGTACATTATTATAACGTAAAATGAAAGTATGTTTATTTCTTACCTTCTATGTTTTGTTCTTACTTTTGGTGACATAAGTCACTAGACAATTGGTGGTGTTTTGGAAAATTTTTGGAAACTTTTTGGTTTATATATAATAACGAAACTACCCGATTTATTTGTGTCTATTATTGGTGCGAAAATTCCCACCGTTAAGTAAACATATTAATTACTTTTTGTCAAAGCAATTTAAATGGAACGTGTCGAGTATAATATTTTATTGTATTCAATAGACATTTAACTGAAATTGAGTAGTAAATAATTTCAATGGTTGCATAGATATATGTGCAACAAAGCCTTGTATTCATCTATAGAAATTTTATTTGCCTTTATATTTCATAGTCTTAAAATGACCATCATTAAGGAAAATATATCTCAATAGTGCTAATGCCGTAAGCTAGGCAAGATTTATGCAAACCAATGGATATAATTTGAAATAGTAACATATATACTCTTTCGAACTGATTATGGCAATTGAGATAGTTGATACTAATAAGAACTAAAAAAACTACATTTGTCTATGGACATGATAAATCTACAAAGTACCGAGTATTGCGAAACAACTATCCTACGTTCAGGACACATATATTGTTGTCCTCAGACAAAGTCCATAGTATAACATGTATGTGTTAAAATCACATTTTATCAACTCTTTGATAAGTGAATTAAGTATTTTCAATTAAATTGAAAACCCAAATATACAATTCGTCGATAATTACTAAGGGTGGAAATCATGCACAATCATAGGTTTGTATTATGTTTTTTTAATGCCAATAAACGTTGACGAAATGCATCTTCCGTTACTTTATTGGATATCCAAATTATAAAATTTTACTTAAAACAGCTTTATAGTGTTTTCCTTGCTAAATGTCTTTCCTAATTATTATCATCATTCTGTTTTATCAGACATCAACCTTGGATTTCATAGTTACCATGAAAAACTACCTTTGTGAATCTGATATGGATAAAATGAAACCCATAAATAGGTTAGAATTAATACAAATTAAATCCCTTTGTTTGTACTATGATGAAAACAGCTGATTTATTTACAGTTTACACATACTGCTGATTCTAAACTTAGAGGCAGATTGGACGGAAAGGACCAACTATGTTGTTATCTAAAATCAAGGATACCATTATTTTTGTTAGGAAAATCATACTCTGTCAAAGAACACTCTGACTAAAGAAAAGAGTTAGGTAACATATTTTCAACAGACATTCGTCCATCCTATTGAAACCAACTATTTTTCGTCCCTTTTTCGTTTCAGGTAGACTTCCTGAAAGGGCTAGTCCACAAAATGAAAACAACAGGTCATAATATATTCTTTAACTTTAAAGCTATACAGACAGATGCTGTCTTTTCTTTGAAAATTTTTCGTTAAAATTTCGTACACCTAATAGCATTCACTAAATCGATATTTCTTTTATACACGGCTTGACAACATGGTAGATTTGCGATTTCCAATACTCTATTTTGAGGAAGTTATTTTTAGATATGGTAAATTATTATTTCTATTTTTAACATACCCATATAATAACATTTTCAAAATATGATACGAGAAGACAACAGCATTTCTTAATTGTTTATCAAAACTTGATTAAATTGCATTTGAGGAGACCAGACATTTAATATACGATCTATAATCCTTTCTCATAAAACAAAGCCTTACGATTAGTCTATTTTCTGTATGAGCCTTCGTTTACTTAGAAAATCAAATAACCAAAATAAAATTTAAAATACACATTTCTTGAAAATATTTTAAGATTTGAAGTAATTTAAATATATTTACTGTCTAATAAATATAAATAGCCACTTACCTCAAAAATATAGAGTGCAAATATTAGAAGCTTATGGATAAGATATGAAGTGTTTCAGTTTATATTCTGTTTCGTCTACCCATGTAAGGCGACACATATATATTTAAGTTATAGTCGAATAAAATTCAATCACATTTTAAAGAAGCGTATATAATTTCTGTTACATATACTTTAAAATTTCGTCAGTATTATAAAGCTTGTTAAATATTCTATTGTATTGGTGCAACAGATAACTGGACAACCCTGTAAATGGTTATTTCAAGCTCAAAAGATATGCGTAACAAAAGTCTCTTAAAAGAAAAACAAACACTCAAACCGTATTTAACGATTTAAATAACAACATATTTGACAAAACATTCTACACTATGAGGGTATTCTTACATTTGGGACATACACATTAGCTAAGATCATTCCTATGCAATTATATAATATTCGAACGTTTGATTTTGTTATGGATTTCCTCCTTTTGGATTTACCTTGGGCTTTATTTTTACATGCAATTCTATGACAGTTACTTTTAGAATAGGAATAAATGGTCATTGGAATCGGTTAATATACATGAACTAAGAAAAGAACACCTTTCTCAAAATAAATTTCTATATTCAAACGGCTCCTTAGTGAGTTTATTCACTTCTCTTATGATGAATTTTAATTTCACTGCTATATAGTACAAAGTTTGTATAAACAAATTCGTATGCATGGCAATATCAAACACATTGTGAAGAAAATAATTTTTAAAGACTCAAGATCAACAGGATAAAAGTTATTGCTAGGCACCTCTCACTACATTGTGTAGCAAATTGTTTTACTTTTGTAATTTATTTTAACAAAAGGATAGCACTTGCATGTATTAGTTGAAATAAGGAATAATATCTTTTGTTTTTGTTTTTTCCTTTAATACATAATGAGGTTAGTGCTTTTTATACGGATTTTATTCATATATTTTTTTATGTATCTGTTGTTCGTCCACTATTCGAGATGAAAAGGAAGGAGATTCAAGATCTTAATACAGCCGCATCGTAATATTTCCTAAGTCAGGAATCACGTCTTTGGTTGTCAGTCATATCTTAGTTGTTTTCGTTTTCTTTTTAACTTTGTTTTGTCAATTTTCGGAATTAAGTGTTGACGTCGGATCGTTAAAAGTGTCTCTATTAAATAATGTCACCACATTTTTAGACTCATTATATAGAATATTGTCTTTTTAAGAAGGTTGACCCCTAAATATATTTTGTTTTTAGATGTTGTGAAGCTGTTATTTTTACTGTCCCAAGTAAGGGAGTGTGCAATTAGGTCTGACCAGAGCACATTTTCCCAAGTCAAGAGCCTGTAGTTTAGTGGTTGTCGTTTGTAACTGTATATCATATTTTTTCATGTCGGGACCTTTAATAGTCTGCTATGTAGTATGGGTTTCCTCATTCGTGAACCGTATGGTGACCTATAGTTAATATCTACGTCATTTGGTCTCTGGTGAATAGTTATCTCTATATCTTACCATATCTTCCTATTTTATGTTGTTATGCTCATTGTAGCTGTTTTGCATTAAAAAAAGTCAAAATTCGTTCAGAAACAAAGTATGCTCCTCTTCTGGCCGACTTGATCCTTTATTCGTATGAGGCAGACTATATAAAGGAGCGTCGCAAGTAGAATAAAAAGACGCGTGCAGTATCCTTTAATTTCCACCATATACAATGTACTGATGATGTCCTCTAATCAAATGATTCTGATATAACACAATCAATCAGATACCAAATGACGTAGATGTACGTTACTATAGGTCATCGTTCGGCTTAATAATGACGAAAACCCATACCGCTTTGCTGTAAAAGACTGCCGATGCTAGGGCCGTCTTAAACTTGCAGTTAGGTGAGGTTTTTTTTCTCCGTGTTGAAGGCCTCACTATGACTTTGAGATGAGGAACAGTAATGAAAGCGCTGTTCCTTTGCTTATATTTGTGGTTTTTTTTTTGCTGTGCATGTACTGATTTTGTGTCATGGATGGATACCCCATATCCTTTGTTTTTCTATGATATGACAAAATGTAAAACAAATCAAAGAGAAAAGCAAAGGCCTGATGTATTGTCTAAAACAACAAATAAAACCAATTTTGATATGCATTTGCTCTTCATTCCTCATTAATGACATTGTATGCAACTTAACACTATATGCCTGCCATGGTCAACACGACGGGTGCGTGAGTCGATGAGGATGTTTCTTTCTTCGAAATCACATGCGCTGAGGTTTTCCGCGGAGTTTGTGTTGCTCAATCTGTAGATACCTATTTTGGAATCTTGCCTGTCAACTATGGTCTTTTTTTTTGTCTTTGACCAAACTGTGTTGTCTTTATTTCATTGACTAATAGTTTTTCCTGGTCCTCTTGGTACATTCGTACTTTTTGTTATTATATATATATATAGATTCTACCACTGCATCGAGTGTGATACGATATTTATCCACTCGAGACAGTTAAATTTTCAAATTTAAAACGCGAGGCTTGGCCGAGCGTTTTAAATATTTAAAATTTAACTGTCGAGAGTGGATAAATATCGTATTACACGAGATTTGGTGGTGGAATCTGTTTCTAATGATTTTCAAACAATATGCAGGCAAAATTATTCCTTCTTTTCGAATGATCTGCAAAAAGATGTGTTCTTTTTATGTGACGTCATCAGGCATGGTCGCCTTTTTCATGCCGTCACAATAAGAAATTCAGAGGAAAGTAAGAAAATTCGACGTCATAATCGGATTTTAACCAATGATGAACTGAGATCAAACGAACCACACGTTGATTAAATTTTTTTATACAATGGGTGCAGAAAGGGATAAATTCACGAAGAATTAGAGAAATATATATATATATATGATTTTTTTCGATATAAAAGCTCTCTTTTTACTTAAACTGCTACATAAAAAAACTGATTAAAACTGCGACCAATTAATTGTTTTAAATTTCAACAGAAAAAAAATGGCATTATGTTTAAATCGAAAAGTCAGTTGCATGGTGCCAGGATGCGTTATTAATTAAATATAGCAATTACGATATGGAAGTCCTTCATGTATTGTAGTCATTATAACAATTAAAAGCTAAGTGTGAAAAGGATGTTTTCGCTTAAATATATTGTTTGAAACCAAATTTAGATCAGGAAACAACTTAACCACATTTCAATAGAAAAATAAATAATAAAAATAAATATTCGCCCACGGACCACTATATAGGGAATTAGATTTTAGCATTTAGAAACCCATTTAAATGCGGAAGTAACATAGTTTTATATTTTGTTTATTTGTTGAACGTAGCGTGATGCTACATTTGTTTAGATCACGGTGAATAACCTTCTATTGTCACATGTTTTATGAGATTAGTTTATCATGAATGCATACTTAAATAGAAAGAGAAAGTAAACCCAAGAAACATAATAAATCCAGAAAAGACATACAGAAGGCATTACAGCAAGCAAGCACCATCGTCTGTTGCTATAAATAATTAATTGTCAATTTTTGCATACATTATACAGTCATTGATTGACCGTTAGAAGCTTCAGTTTATCGTTGATTCTGTAATGGGATTTGTATTGTTAATTACTGTTTTGGGGTTTTCTCTGTTTGGATTTTGGTCATTGTTACTATTTCCTCATCTCCCTCGCTGTTTAAATATTGTAATTTTTCAACTAAAAGTTCATCCTATTTCATCCCAATCGATATCAAATATTGAGAACTTCGAGAAACTTGTTTATCTCAAACTCACCAGATGAAGATTATCTTTTCAAAAATATGACGTTGGCGAAGATATCATATCGTGTTACTTTATAACATAGATTTTGGAGTTTTTTTTTTCATGTTTGTCATCACAATAGCTACGAACTACTGTGTCAATGATACATTTATGATCCCAATCAAGAATAAGGGTTGATGGTCATCTTTAAAAACAATAACTTTACCAATACAGGAACACAATGATAAGTGCTGTGATACATTTGTCTGATCTCGAGTGATCAAGATATAGGTAAAGAATTCAGGTTATAAAAATAATTAAGGAAACTTCTTGTTTGGCTTCGTCAGGTTTAAATAACTTCCCCTTCTTTAGTTTACTTTGGAGTTCGATATTTCTGTTAACACATTTGTGAGGCATATGGGAAGAAAGCAGTTATATATATTCGAACAGATTCTGGGTACTAATTAATTTATGGTAAAACCTTTTCGAACATAGTTGTTTTTAGATTTTAAAACTTCATTCTATCATTTAACATCCCGTTCTAACGATCAGGTGCTGATTCGGTGTTGAATATAACATCATTAATTTAACTTGAGATGAACATTTGAATTAGATTTCCTTACATTTAAATAATAAAAGGCGATTGAAAGCAGGCCCAAAGTACCAAAGAAAATCTACTATTTTAATAAAGGGATATATTCACAATATGAGAAAGACAACAATCAGAAAAACGATAACATTTACTTGAATTCATCTCTATTCGATATCCTATCTGTTTGCATTTAATGTTGAACTTCTTCAATATGCATTCACTGGAATAAGCAAGCTGCAGCACAATGTTATTTTCAATACTCCATCTCACAATGCTCTTCAACTTCGTAATTTATTTGGCCTTTTAAACCTTTTTTGATTCGAGTGTCACTGATAAGTCGTTTGTAGACTGGCATACAAAAGTTTAATCCTGTTATCTATGATGAGTATATATATTACTTAATGAGAACACTATCATAATATGATAACTACATAATTGTTTAAATATTAATAGTATGTATCATACATATACAAGTTAATGCAAAACTGTATATATACTTTAAACCTTGAGCACTGATGAAAGAGAAAAACTGCGTGAATTTCACAATTTATGCATTGCGTTGTTCATTGCCTTTTTGCCTTTTGAGTGTTAAACCCATTTTCTCTTCAGTCAGTTTGATTTCCGCATGATAATCATACGATTTCCCAGTTAGATAATCAGAAATAGTTTTGATGTATATATTATGCCGTATTAGCACCATAAGAACACATACAGACATCACCATAAAAATCAATAAACCAACCATGAGTATTGACATCAGAGGCATATTGTTTTGGTCTCCTGGATTCTCAGTAACTGGAAATAACGAAAATAATATATTTTTTTCATATAGTCCTTTACATAATTCATAAAGTCCCGACCTCAAGAATGCTTACCATAAAGAAAAAATTCTTTTTTACAAACATTGATAGCATATGTCTAGAGAACAATCAAGCTTCATACTGGAAGAAATTGTGTATTTGAATTTCTTAACTGCTGTTCTTTACAAAATGTCTACTTAGTTAAAGTTCAGTTTTCATAGCATTGTAAATTTTAAATATAGCTTACTAATTCAAAAGTTTGTTTTAGTAATTTGGGAAAGGTTGCTTTGGTAAACAAAATAACTCAACCGTTATAACAACTTAACGATCTGTGTGAAAAGATAAGCGGGGGACGAACTAAGACAAATGCCAATACATCATAGGATTTCGTAGGCCAATGAATATTATATTATGTTATATATGTTTTGATCGTATCACTTAGTTTAGCAAGTTAAAATCATATTGCGATAAACACGATGTTCCGACTGATCATTTTGAGTTTGATCCAATGTCGGGTGTTGTTTTGTTGTCAGGAATAGCAATGTATTGTGATCTGAACGAAACACCGTCTCTCAAAATGAATTATATCCAAACGTTATGTGATTTTTCTTTCTGTTTAGAAATATCGCAACTGGCATCGCAATAACTAATACATGTCAATGACGCAGTGACTATCTGTGCACGATATAATAGCAGTACAAGGCTCAAACTAAGGAGTTAATTCGTTATCATTGTTTATTTCTAAAGACATTAAGATTTTAAGGTCCTTCATATCCCGCATAGACCTCATCTTGGTGAGCTGATCAACTGTATGGTGTTAATTTCTTTATTATGCGCTGTCCCATGTTGTGCTTCGCGTACTTTTGGCAGCTTAATACTCCATGCAAATAAAATGAATAAATAGCTTTAACAGGCAAGATGTATGTTTACTTGTTATATGTTTTGTTCTTCTTTCTTGAATTTTCCTTTGAAGAATCCTTCACAATTTATATAAATGCCGCGATTCAAGGACGATTACTTGAATATACATGAAAACATAGAGAAATTAAATATTTAAACACAATTCGCATTACTTACGGAAGCTCATCTGCCTTCCTCGAATGCAAAAATATTTGTAAAGATCTCGACGTCACAACTTCGGGGTAATTTCAGCATGATGCCTTGAAGTGATCTTGAATTTTCTTCTTCCTTTTTTTATTGTTGTTTTGAAGGAATTTCCTTGGGTAATATAAGAATATAATATTTACTACTTCTATAGCTGGGTAATACAATAAATATTATTAACATGTGTAGCAGTTTTGATGAACAGCTCGGGTTCAATTTTCTTTTGCTATCTGAGTTGATACATCCATGAAAACGCAAAAGTCACTTTTCTGTAATTTCTCACGTTCATTTCGTTTATGACGTTATTGTATAAATTGACGTCACATTTTAAAAAACCGATCGGGAAAAGATGGAGAACGAAAATGACAGAAAGAGAAAGCCAAGGTTTTCACAAAGGAGGTGGATGTTCTCATACAGAAGATTCGGTGTCAATCAGACACACTTTTTCACGATTAAGTGACACTTTAACAAACAAAAGAAGAAATCGGCATGGTTTGAGGTTCAAAACTCCATAAACGCCACATCTATGGTGTATAGGAATGTGGATGAAATCAAGACAAAATGGGACGACGTCAAGAGAAACACAAAAGAGGGCAGTCAGTGTAAGACGGGACCTGACAGGCGGGTGAAAGTAATGTAGAGCCTCTGTCTTCAGTTGAAGAAGCTGTGGTGTCTCTAATAGAAGAAGAGAAATATATGGTATAAGCGATTGTTTCCAGCAACAGACAGCCGAGGTTCGTATAGCAGGAAAACAGTTAACAAAACCACCTCTGTGGTAAATTAAATTATATAAAAAGGCATATTCACATCGGAATAGTCAACGTAAAATTTGTCGCAAGTCTATAGTTAGCCGTTAGGCTTTTATACATAATTATTTCCCATTCCTGATTTGCTCCAACAATTACGCGTAACCATGAAAAGCATTTTGATTTGGTAACAAGTCTACGTGCATTATTATTTTTTATCTGTGGAAATTATGGCTTCAAGATTAAGAAGCAATACTGGTTTTAAAGGTATCAGAATCAAATTAGATTGCAAAAATCATAGTATAAATATTTCGCAACTAGCAGATGATACTACTTTATTTTGTTGTTCTAAATATGACATGCAAGTTGCTATGAACGAAATTGAAATTTTGGTTCTTATTCAGGATTGAAATTAAACAGAAATAAAACAGTGGTTATGGGTAGGAAAGCTTAAATCATGTAAAGACAAAATTGAGGGAATCAACTGGAGCAATGGACCAGTTAAAACTCTTGGTATATACTTTGGGCATTGTAGAGAGGAATGTGAAAAACTAAATTGGGAAAATAAAATTGAAAAGATGAATAAATTATTTTGTGCTTGGCAAAAGAAATCTTACTATTTTGGAAAAATTTTGATAATCAAAACACTAATTGTGCCCATTTTACTTTTGTGGGATCTGCCTGCATAGTTCCAGAGAAATATTTAAAAGAAATAGAAAAAGTTGTTTTAAATTTGTCTGGGATAATAAACCAGATAAAGAAAAAAAAAGAAATTCAATTATTGGTCCCTATGAAAGGGGGATTGGATATGATAGATATAAGGAGTTATTTCACTGCAGCTTTAAACGCTATGTGGGTAAAAAACTAGTAAATGATTGTGAAGGAGTTTGGAAAATTATACCTCAGCACTATTTTTATAATTTCGGGTCAAACTGGTTAGTGTTTCAAACAAACAGTGGAATAAGCCAGACGAAATCATTGAACACATCCCAGATTTTTATAAAGATATCATTAAATGTTGGAAATTAACTGGTGGAGGTCTAACAAAAAAAACAGAAACATTTACAGATATAAGAAAACAAATATTATGGAACAATAAATTTATTAAATTTGAAAATAAAGCTATATTTTTAAAAAATTGGATTAAAAGCTATCTTATTTATGTAAATGATATCATAGATGAAAAGGCTGTATTTCTCAAGACATAATTTTAAATAAACTAAAAATAAATCAACTGGATAGCTTAAATTAATTTAGTAAAGAAATCAATACCAAAAGACTGGGCAGCAATTTTAAATCGGCTAATTCTGTAAAAGTATTGTTAATAGAAAAGAAACCAATTTATATTGGAAGGTTTACCTATAAAATTAGAATCACTATCAAATAAACTTTTATATAAGTCTCTGATAAATAAATCATTTGAACCAGCTATCGGACCTAAAAATGGCTGCGTATATTTAATATAGATGATGTGTTATATCAAAACAATTTATATAAATTTTATTCAGATATTTAAAAGAAAATAAACTTAGAATTTTTAGATGGAAATTACTACAACATATTCTACCTACAAAGAAACTTTTATGCGGGTGGAAAATTGTAAACAATAGTTCTTGAATTTTTGTACACAAGAAAAGGATTATGATCACTACTTTATATTGTGTCCGTATTTAAAACTTTTTGGAATAGAATAAATGAAGTTTTAAAGAACAGTAAAATAACTTTTAAGATAAAACTAAGACACTTGGTATTTGGATATAAAACTTTTGACGAAGAATATTTTGACTTTAACTAATTTTTAACGATTGTTGGCTTTTCAATTTACAAAGCCTATCACATCTCTTATCAAAAGACAAAAATGTCAATGTTTTCTTAATTTTCTCAATGAGTTCAATAGAAGAGTGGTGTCTTCCTCCTATTCCCACTTTTTAAAATCACTTTTCCTTCTATTCCCACATGCAAATAACAATAGATGTTTTGATAAATAATTTGTTTTATAACTATTAAGGTTAATTAAAATTCACCTAGGATTCACCTGTATTTTTTAAAGAAAACATATTTCTTACACTGTTTGCTTGTAATATGTTTGTTTTTCTTCAAAGAAAACTTAAAAATAAAGAATAAGTCAGATAAATAGAACTAAGATAAAAGATCATTGAATTTGTAAACTTAAAAATTGTCATCCGAACAAATAAGTTGATGATAGATGATATTATAACAAAATATAATCTTAAGATGTGAAATAAAAGTATACTCGAACAGTAATATTACTTGGACCAATAATCAAAGATATGAAATAATGGGTGAAAACTTTTCACTTTACTTCTAAGCATGAATAATAAACGGACAGTAATCAGATTTGATTAATTTCAACTGACTGAAAAAAAAAAGAAAGTAAAATCACAAAAATACTGAACTCCGAGGAAAATTCAAAAAGGAAAGTCCTTGAGTTATCCAAGCTGATAAAATCTGTTATATCTTTATTCTCAATAAACCATATACATAGGTATAGAGAAGACAATTATGTACAATATTTACAATAAGACAGAACAAACAAAACAGTTGCTAAGACAATATATGAAGTACATTTTAGCCAGGAGCACATATACCCGTGTTGATAATCTTTATAAATTTACAAAGTTTAATCAGTTCTGATTTGTTTTTTGAAGACATAATCTGCTTGTATTTAACAATATTTGCATTTTTAAAATAATTATGTGACATACAATGTTCCTGTTTTCTTCAAAGTATTTACATTCTAATATGTAATGAAATTCATCGCCAATATCATTTTTATTACATAGAAGACACAGTCTATTATTTCTAACTATATTATTCCATCTACCCTGTTCAATAGGGAGCTTGTGATTGGTGGTCCTAAATCTATATACACAAATCAATAGATAGTTTGTTCCCAAGAATTTCAAAATAATCTTCTTTTCCAAAAAATCTTTAAAAGTTTATAATTGAGTGCTTTTGGTGAGTTTTCAAGCAAAGAATGCCAGACTTGTACAAACTGATCTTTAAGTCTGAGCTTTAAACATCTTTAAACTCATAAAACTACTGAAGCATGAGGAAGCTTTCAACGCCCTGACCATGATCCAGTATGCAGCCGGTGGGAAGGAGTAGCCCAAAAACGAAATCAACAACAGATTAGAAGAGCTTAAGGTTAGATACCGAAACCAGGAAGTCACAACAGGACAGTTTGGTGACGCAGCCTCCCATCTTCTTCACGTTGAATATATTAATAAACTTTAATAGTCTTATATACAGTAAATTTCTAATTTGTGTGCCATAATGTCTGATTTGTTTAATTGCTGTTGTATTGTTTGTTTCATATTATAATGCATGCTTGAATCTACTGTTGAATTTGTGTTATAAAAAAATAAAATAATTTACTTATATTTGTTTCCATTTCTTTCATATTTATTTTTATTAAAACACAGAATTCAAACACATACACAAATAACCTATTACCTGTCCTAAAACACTTGTCAATTAAAAGTTGATTAGACAATGTTTATACAGTATAATCCTTTGTTTGCAAAGTTTTCCCCTATTCCCACATGAAATTTTAACTTTTCTTACCAGATTTATATAAAGTGGGAATAGGAGGAATGAACCAGAACAGTATGTTTGAAAATTAAAAGTAATATTTTAGCAACTATTAAAAACATATGAATAGTAAGTGATATTATTTAATATATATTTGATGTACAAATGTAATATGTATTTTACAACTAATCACTACCCTGAGTGATTAGTGGATTGTAACAGGGAACATCAGGAGGAGCTTGGACTCCTGAAGGATATTGTAACAAGCCAATATTTGAAATAAGTATTTAATTATGTTGTTAAAAAAAAGTCTACGTGTATTCTTTTAACATTACCCGTAAAAATAATTTCTTACAATATTTTCTACAGGTAAAGTTTTACATGCTATGATCCTAATGACTAACCATACACATCGGACGTCATCAGAGAACAGTCATTGAAAATATATCTGCGACGGTGTGTTTAACCTATCCGCAGATTGATCTCAAATATTAAAGATGCCATGGCATATTCAACTATACTCAAATCTTGTAATTAATTATTAGCCCTAAAAGCACGACCTTTAATTCTAAGGGGCTATATCTTTTGAGCGACTATCTTGTAAGCGACATTTCATGAGTAATTACGCGTACCTTTTGAGCGACATAATTTGACTGATGAATAAAAAGGTAAATAGTGATTGAGCGACGTTGAATATCATAGGTAATGTACAAGTAAGTTTAAACAAATAAATTGATAAATTCTTAAAATTAAAACATGATGAAAAATACGAAGTTGAAGCCTTCCAGTTATAGGACCGGGTAAATCATTTTTTTTTCTCGTATGTATTAGTTCAACGTCAATGAAAATCAAATTGACCAATACTATGATTATTTTGATTCCGAATTTTGAGAAAAATACTCGCCAGCAAGGAAAGAAAAAAATATTCTGAGAGAGAATAATAACCATAATAATTAATGTTAAATTTGAAAGAAAAAAATTGTCGCGCCGCATCCTAAAAATAAACAAAGTGCAAAAAATATTCTGACCGGGAAAAAGCCCCCTTTTTTGAAGTTAAATGATCGGTCCCTTAGGAAGTTGCTCAATTCGTAATATAAAATGTTGCTCAATTTATCATCGCCCCATTTTGAATGCAAATGAATTAATTAAAATAAGATTGAATTGGAGTAAATGATTTGGAGGTCGGGTGAAACACAAAACGGGAATGTTTGGGTTCTTTATTGAATTTTAAAGAACTTGCCTGAACATTTATAAACGAACGACGGTTTTAAATAATGTTTTTTTTCTAAGAATAATCATTTACCATAACTGATCATATTTCTTTTCAATAGACAACCATTATATATAGCAAGTGAAAACCAACAACCAGTTAGTCCAGTATGCCATGCAGTAGTACAGGATAGATTTGCAGTGAAAAGCCCGAGACCAGCCTCGAGTGCCCCAGATGAAATTCAGTGTTTAGGTGCAAACATGCCACACAATAAGAAACAGAAACTTTCAATTTCAGGAAAATGAAAGGTACTTCAATACTAAACTAACTTTCACATGTTGATAGATATTGGGTAATACTAAAAGTTCCCTGTTGATAAGATCACTCTGACCTATATTTTACACATGACTCTTGTATAATTTTGCTTTTAATCAATATGGTAAACAGTCGGGGTATGTCGTGTCTCATAGACACACTCTCTAGTTTGATAATTTTTACCTGCTAAAAGAGTTTTTATAGTATAAAACTGTCCTTACACTAATGACATATCCATTGTCGAAATAATGAGATGTCATATTATTTAACAGTCGGAATACATAGATTATTGACATGTCGAAATAATTGGCTGTCGGAAATTTGGTGGTTCCATTTTCAACTAAAAAGCCATATTGCTAACACAACACTGTTCTTGAAATCAACCAACATTTCATCAATACAACTACATTGTCATGAATAAAAGGAAATAAAAAAAAAAATACCCAACTCATGAGAAAACAAATCCAATAGACAAAAGGAATGGTGAAAAGAAGGAAAGTCCATGCATAACTATGACAAATGGCAATATCAAGGCAAAACCCGGAACAGAGGAAACAACCGCAATGGTCCTGACTTGGTACAGACATTTCCGATGGAGACGTATTTTTTATAAACTTGATCCAAAAGCCTATCTCTCAATATGTGATTTACTATGCCGCCTGATTGAGTGTGGACTTTTGAAACATCTGTCGATTGGCACGTGTTTACAAATCATTGAAAGCATTGTATTGTGACGATATGTCAATCAAGCTCGTAGTATCAATGGTTGATTGTTCACACATGAAGCATTGATCGTAATTGAATGGGGCAGTAAACACGTGCAGATCTATTGACAGGTGTTTCGAAAGTCCACACTCCATCCGGCGGCATAGTACAAATCCGTTCGATCAAATTCCCCTTTTCCCTTGCTGTTTAATTTCGTTACCACAATATATTCCCATCCCGATAGCAATGACATATGATACGGTAAACATAAATTGGAAGTGTATTATTTTCGTTGCGAGAGTTTAATGTAGTTTAGTATGTATTTGTATTTATTTTTAAGTTTAATAACTCTTCAAAAACAACTTATTGAGATCGAGAAAGAAAGACTTGCTATTGAAAGGGAAAGGCTGATGATAGAGCGCCGACGTCTAGAAATTGAAGAAAACAGACACGTCTCTTACCAAACACCAGTCCAGAGCATTTGCCAGACACAGAACCAGATACCATCTGAATTCGAACTTTTCAGTTCTGCATTTATGCACAACCTGTAGCTACATTTTGTAGGTCATTTGAATAAATGTCAGTTTCATATTTACCTAAAATCTTTCTCATATTACCATATAAAAAAGAAGAAATGGTGTGATTGCCAATGAGACAACTCTTCACAAGAGACATAATGACACAGAAATTAACGATTATAGGTCACCGTACGGCCTTCAACAATGAGCAAAGCCCATACCGCATAGTCAGCTATAACAAGGCTCCTTTTTGGCTCTTTTTAAGCTGTCTGTCATTATCTTGAATGCCATTTACATCCCTCGCAACTCCATCCGCTACGTCATCGTCTTGTTTATTAGCATTGGACTAGAAAAACTGTATCAAAGACATTTTTTGTCGTTCCTAGCTGTTATCGACATTTAAGAGGCCAACCATCGGTACATGGATTTTGTCGAAACTTTTCAACCAAGGAACACTTGTCATGTTGATCATTTGTAGGTAACAGCTTTTCATATGTATATAAATGCTTGGAAAATAGTTGACACCCTATCATATGGACCCTAGGTTTTATTTTACCCATGGCGGCCAAATTTGTGGTCATATAGTTCACAAAATATAATCTATAGACACCCTAAGAAACATTCATAACGAGTTTTGTGAAAATCTGTTCAAAAGCTGCTTCAGGAAAACAATTTTAACGGACGATGGATGCAAATTAGGTGCAATGAGCATCCTATATAAAAAAAAAGAAGATATGGTGTGATTGCCAATGAGACAACTCTTCACAAGAGACCAAATGACACAGAATTTAACAACTATAGGTCACCGTACGGCCTTCAGCAATGAGCAAAGTCCATACCGCATAGTCAGCTATAATAGTATAATAGACCCCGAAATGACAAATGTAAAACAATTCAAACGAGAAAACTTACGACCTAATTAATGTATTAAAATGAACGAAAACAAACGTGTAACACAGCAACAAACGACAACCACTGAATTACAGGCTCCTGACTTTTGGTCATTATAGCTTAAAAGGGTATGGCTTTAAAATAAACGAAAAAAATCTATGAGATATGCGATTCCCAAACGGTTTTTAGAATGAACCTGCGTGCAAAACTGTTTACCATGGGAGAGGCAGTTTAAATGTTTGAATAAGATGTCTTGTACATTATGTTACATGTTTAATACATTTCCTTTACAGACTCATTCAAATCGTTCTCTAATTAATCTCGCCCTCACAGTCATTCCTGCATTGTCATCATGGTCATTTACATTAACATCATCTCCGTTATCATTTCGTCCCATCGGTGGTATATCATCTTCAGGAATTGGTACACCATCTTCTTCACAGATGTTATGCAATACACCAGTTGCAATAATGGCTTTGACAGCGTTCTTCAGTTCAATTGTAATTGCTCCTCCTGATAATAATAATATTTGATAATATAAATACAGAATTCAGGCAAAATGTGTAATAACATTAACAACTTCTTGTTTCTGACTATCTAAAGAGAGAATATACCAAAGTACCAAAACGGCTCGGTAACACGTATTACTAAATCGACATAAAGACACACAATAAACAAGACAGCAAAATACACAGGTGCTTATGGTGTAGAACCACTAATTAGGGCCCGGTAAAAGAACATATTTGAGACAAAATATTTCCTACGCATATATTCAAAATATTTCCTACGCATATATAGCTTTACGACACATATACATGTCTTCTCTGGTTGAGGGTGCTTTAATTTGCACAAGTGAGCCATCCACACAACCTAGAACATTTGGAAATGTAAATTCATTCATGAAGCCTTCTTTAACTGCTTGCTGAAATCTAGGAGTTGTCGGAAAAATGGATTAATCAATACAGCTCAATTGTCACACTTATAAAATACGTGCTTTCAGTGCACGCTTTTGTCGATTGTTTATCAATATAAACATTTCGGAGAACATCGCAAGTTCGTCTCGGAGGTTAATTAACAAATATGGTTTCCATATAAAATCAACAAACGCATTATTTTGTTTGTAAATTACACATTACAGATTCAATATAAAAAGTTAAAATATGTACAAAGGTCTTAGTTTAGTTTAGGATCTAAACAACACAATTAAAAAGGGCATTCACTGACAGATATGTATGTTCTCACCGAACTTGTGCAGCATTAACCATCGACATTTCCATCGTCCAAACGTATCCTCTACACGCTGTCTTGTTCTCTGGTGAAGTCTGTTATACGCTAGCTCGCCGTCTGACTGGGGATTTCTAACAGGGGTAAGCAAATACGGCTTAAGAGGATACGCCTGATCTCCTAGCAAGTAACCACAGTCTGCATGGTTTTCCAAATACGCTTTAACTCCACTTTCATTCAAAATAAAAGCATCACGAGATGACCCTGGCCAACGAACAACAAGGTTAATGAATTTCTTCTGACTGTCAAATATGCCTTGAATGTTAAGGGCATGGTATCCTTTACGACACATATACATGTCTTCTCTGGTCGAGGGTGCTTTAATTTGCACAATTGAGCCATCCACACAACCTAGAACATTTGGAAATGTAAATTCATTCATGAAGCCTTTTTTAACTGCTTGCTGAAATCTAGGAGTTGTCGGAAATCTAATGTATTGTCCGGCATGACGACATAAAGCAGAAGACACTCTCTCTGGACAATCCTTGACATTGATGGCTGGCTAATCCCATTATATCTCCTACTACTGTCTAAAAAAGATCCTGTGGCATAATATCTGATAGCTGCAAATGTTTGTTGTTCTGGTGTCAAAGCATGTGATCTCTGTGTTTCATGAACAATATCATCTCGAACCATATCTATGACCCTCATTAGTGTTTGTCTAGACATACCGATACAGCAATTCATGGCCATCATAGGCATCTAAGGGATTCAACCTATCTCTAAAATCCTGTTGCGTCGCAAATTATTTTGAGCATTGCCAGGAATAACTGCACCAAAGCCATTTTTGACGACGTTTCCTAGCTGAGTGACGGCAAATGATCATGACGTCACGCTGACAGTTGTGAAGCTGTGCTTGCTTCAGCTGTGCTCCATTTTAAATGGTGACTATAGGTATACCAAAATCGATTTTCGTTTGATAAAGAAAACTTGAAAAAAATATTAAAAAGATATACAAAATTATCATGATTATATACAACCTTTTAAGGTCAAGGTACAATAACCGAATTCGTTAAACTTTTGCATACAAATCGGGGTCGTTTAATGATAACAAGAAATCGAAAAAATAATGTATTTAACTCTATTATTTTCTGAAATATTACTGCCTGAATTGTTTTAGCATAGGTGAAGATTTGTATACAAAGCACACGAAATCGACGTAAAACGTTGTTAAATTTGTATTAAAATCATCAAATTTCCTACCGCAATGCACAGACTTTCGTTAAGAAACGATATGTTGTTGATGTATACATTTCCGTTTTAATGATGTAAAAAAAATGACAGGTTCATAAACTTCGTTTTTTGTGTATTAATTGATTTGTTATCTAGTTGGTATTGACAAACCTCTAAACTCGACATTTTACGGCCTACAACGCGATGATGTTACGCTTATTTCAACGTTTTTTTGTATTTTTTCTCCAGGTCCACCACTTTGTCTTATGTGTATCGAAAAAGCAAAGTAGATGACCCATGATTATTTAGCATCTCTAAAACAGAAATTTATACACCAACAACATATTGCTTTTTAAGAAAAGTCTATGCATTGTGATAGAAAGTTTGATGATTAAAAGACAAATTTGACAACGTTTTACGTCGATTTCGTCCATAAGTAACAATTTTATCAGCTAACACGCACAATAAATTGTTCTGTTGTTAAACACTTTTGCTAGTGAAGAATAACAAAATTTCAAAAATTGTTATGATACAGTCTGAAATTTGTAAGGTTTGTGACTGTATCATAACAAATTTTTACATGTATGTTTTTGAAATTAGTTAGCGTTAGTATTACAATCTACGGATCTTTTGGAATCATTGAAAAGAGGTCTTTACCTGGAAAGTATAATTCATTGAAGAAAATTTGATAGACATGAGATATATAGACAATATATCTTTCCCATTTTAGGCAAAACGTCGGTTTGTGACCTTGACGGTTTTGATCGTACCATAACAATTCGAATGTACGCTGTATGCAAGGCAATATTCGGTGTACGTGTATACAGTTTTACACATTAGATAAGTTTGCCTTTTTTGCATGTGGTATCCCTAACTTATTATTGTATTAAGATCGACAAGAAGTCGCAAGGACATACATTAAAATGTTGTACTTTTCCGTAAACAATTTTAAGAAGTAACTTTGTTTACAATATTATTTTTCCTGGCTACTCTTGAAAACTATCCATACCCACCACATGTTAAAATATTGCAAAAGTTCAAAATCACTGTATTTATTGTAGAAAATGTTCTTATTGCCCGTTTAACGGGTACGTTGAGGTATCCGTTAAATATTCAGGTTAAAGTAACATTTAACGGAGACGCTAACGGATGCGTTAATTAAAGGAGGTTTTGTGAATACGAAATAAAATTAGCGGAAATTTAACGGAAATGTTAACGGGTCCGTTAGCTAACGGATGCTTTGTGAATAATTTCCCAGGTAACACACTATCATGTCATAATTCACGTGTACATGCTTTATGTAGATGTCAAGTAACTTAATAACAATTTCTTAAATAAGTTATCATCTGATTAAAATATAAACGCGATTCAATGAAGGAATTGATAAACAAACATAATAATAATATTATGTCTTATAATTAAAGCACATCCATCATTTTCATTTTCTGTAAGTTCTGTTGTCAGTCATTTTAAGACAAAACACTATATTATTCTGTGAAACATTATCTATATATTATAAACATAGACTGCTATCTTGCAGAAATTATATCAACACATAAATTGTACCTCTGATGCGATATTGTACAAAAATTCCCATTTTTTAATAACATAATTACGGGGGTTATCATCATGCTATTTTGAAATAAAAAGTACCATATTATTCCTCATTTGTTCCTGTTTTTAATGATCTAAGGGAAAAATTTACATTCCTAATCTAAGTTATATTAATTTCTTTAAAAAAAGTGCCATATACAAATAATCCAATAATGTCTCTATATGGACAGTCAATTTTTCATGACGGCATTACTTATTTTCAAATAAAAAATACGGGTCATTCATTAACTTTATTTTAAATTTGAAAACATTGTTTGAAAGACAATAGAATGTACTTAAATGTTCTTCTAAGAACTGCAAATATGGAGTTGGCCTTATTCACTTTTTCACTTATGTGATTTTCAAAGGTGAGTTCTGAGTCGATAAGGACTCCTATATTTTTTCCTCTTTAACCTGTGCTATTGGATGATTTAGAAGACTATAATTTGATTGATCATCCATGATCTTAATTTTCAAAGTAAACAACTTAAATTTTGTGAAAGTTGGCTAGTACAGACAAGAATTTTTTTGAAAATTATAATCTTTAAAGTAGACTTGCTATAAATTCGATTGAGAAACCCAAAGGCCTTTTTTTAATATGAAAGGACATTAAAGGCGCTTAACTGTCCTTGTCAATTTTTTGGTCTTTGGTTCGTTTGTAAATTTTGTAAACATGCCTTTCAGCGAATTGTTGTTGTGTCTTATCAAAAACGTTACTCTCTTTTATTAGTCTTGATAAAATGATAATGATACAAGAAATGCATAGGAAATGCCTGAAACGTCCTCTAATACGGAACGTCGGGAATAAAGTATGGCAATCGACGAAGACCCAAATTTAATGTCAAAGGAACATGAACATGAACAAGGCGACGGTACCAGTATTAACATTGTAAATAAAGGTTCTCGTAAATATAGCCCGGTTTGGGAGAAGTTATGGCCCTGGTTTCTGTGTGATGGCAGCAAAATGTACTGCAAATCTTGCCAAAAATCATTTCAACTAACTTGGAATGTAATTGTTCTAGTTTTCTTTAATGTATTAAGATTCATTTCTTCTTTCTTCAATTTTGTGCCACAAAATATAGATCAGCTTCTTTTAGTCTGCCATTGTCATAGTTCTAGTAACTCAGTTCTCTAGTTTTTTTATTATAAGTCATAAAAAGTTTAATTTCTGAGTGATGTTACATTTCATGACTTGATCCTGATCCTAAGGTCAACATTGACACAACTTGTCTCTCTGGGCTAATCATTTCCTCTTATTGTACACTATTTCTCATGGTAATTTCTCACGGTACTTAGGGTATGTGTTTAGGCACAGGATCGGGTTTCAGGGCTTGCCAGTTCTTGAAAACATCCTGATCTAGATATTCTAGACACTGATACGATGTCATTCTTAATCATATCAGAGACATATATTCTTTTGTATGTCTTTGGTAACATAAATCACAATGTCAGAACTAAATAAACTTTTATTCACTGAAACTTTAAAAGCACAGGAACAATATCCATGATATCAATTAAAATCATACAGGTTAGTACCGATTTGCTGAAATATACACTTTTTTTATTTTTTGTTATAAACTTAAATGGCCCACTCATTTGACAACATGGCCCATTAATTATAAAATGGCCCATTGATTTTATTTTTGGGGCCCCAGCCCATAGAGAAAAAATCTTTCCAGATCACTGTTGATTGATTGTTGTTTGTTTTCGTCCAGTGACAAATATTTCGCGCATTTTCGGGACGAGATTCAGTAGTTGTGCGACAGATTGAAATATTCGAAGAACAGTAATTAATATAAACAAAATGGCTTATTATGTGATTTTTCAAATCTAGAAGTGCATACTTGAATTTACCATCAACCCCTCCCCGCACACACGTACACCTTTTCCATCCTATAATCACAAGCAATACATCAGAAAATGATTATTTTAAATCAGTATAATTTTAAATGAACCAATAAGTTAGTAGGAGACCTGGTTAACATCACGTTAATTGTATTTTACTGGTTTTAATCGATAATCAATGTTTTGACACAGTCCCCACATTTAAAGTCTAATTTGTCAACATCAGCGTCGAGTATATACCTTTTCGTAATACGTCTAACATAATCTCTGTTGATTGAAACAAATTTAGAAGTTCAATATGTTGTTTTGAATGAGAGCATTTGCCGAAGGGCATAGTTTTGTCGATCCTTATTAATTAGATAATCTTTTACTTATTTCATTGTTTTGTTATTTAATCTTTTCATTATTCTATTTTTTATCTTTATCTTTATCATTATTTTATTATTATTATTATTATGGTATTATTTACAATTTATATATCCATGTCCAGTGCACAATGCTAAAACATTATTGTTGACATCGCGATATTTACAATGTTAACACTATATCGTGTCAACATCGTTTACATTGTATGAACTCTTATATATTGTTTACATCGTTGACATCGTTAACTTCGTGATGTATACAATGTTGTAAAGATATCGTGTTTACATCGTTTACATCGCGATATCAACAATGTTAACCCGATATTGTGTCAATATTGTTTACATTGTAACACCTGTTGTATACTGTTTACATCGTTCACATCGTATACATCGCGATGTATACTATGTAGTATCTATGTAGTGTTTACATCGATTACATTGCGATATTAACAATATTAACAAGATATATTGTCAACATCGTTTACATTGTAACAACTCTTGTATACTGTTTACATCGTTGACATCGTTAACATAGCGATGTATACACAATGTATTATCAATATTGTGTTTACATCGTTTGAATTGTAGTGTGCACGATATAATGTCAACATTATTTATATTGTTTGAAATGTAATATAATATTCACATCGATACATTACAATTTATTAACGATATATTATGTTTGTGTTTACATCGTTTGCATTGTAGTGTGCACGATACGGTGTCAACATTATTTATATTGTCTGAAATGTAATATAATATTTACATCGTTTACATCGATACATTACAATTTATTAACGATATATTATGGATTAAAAGTGTCGATTTTGTAATTGGATAACAACACGGAGATGTCAGTATATATTCATGAAACTGCCGGGGTATATACTACACTTTTACCCCAATTGAACCTCAACAACGTCATCATAGCAAACGTTACTATGTGACGTAATCTTAAGCTGTACACAACACTTAAAGAATGTAAGAGGCTCACAGAGGAAAATAATGTAAATCCTTCATTAAAATGTTTTTAATTTAAAACCACGCGATTTACACAATCAATACTCAAGTAATGTCTTAAAGTGCTATTACAAATTATTGCATATATGATAGAATTATTTCCACAGCAAATTATAAAATCCTTCACGTATGCGAATATATCAAGTTGGGTTTTCAGTATTTGTTGTTGGTAAAAAAATACATAAAAATACAAACGGTATACGTGAAATCTAAAACTTTATTGAAAAATATTAATGAAGAAAAGAAATATTTAAGAAGATGGAAAACTTGTATTTAAAAGAATTACACAAAATATTAAGAAATAATAAACATGTACTGAATATATATACTGCGTGGTGAATGTTTAACAAATACAAAAATAAATAGGTAGGGGTAATCAGTAATATATGTGTAATTCGGGTTTCCACAGGGTATATAATGTGAACGATGTAAACACAAAGGTATAGACTTGGTACACAACATAAATACGATGTTGACACAACATTGTCAACATCACGATGTATACGATATGAACGATGTAAACACAAAGTTATATAGATATAAGAAGATGTGGTATGAGTGCCAATGAAACAACTCTCAATCCAAGTCAAAATTTATAAAAGTAAACCATTATAGGTCAACACGGAGCCTTGGCTCACACCGAACAGCAAGCTATAATGGGCCCCAAAATTACTAGTGTAAAACCATTCAAACGGGAAAATCAACGGTCTAATAAAAACGAGAAAAGAGAAACATACTTTATATACGATATAAACACGATATTGACACAATATGGTGAACTTGCGATGTATACCATGTGAACAATGTAAACAGAAAGGTAAAGACTTTATATACAACATAAACACGACGTTGACAAGATATTGTCAACATCACGATGTATATGATGTGAACGATGTAACCACAAAGGTATAGACTGTGTATACAATATAAACGCGATATTGACACGATATTGTTAAAATTGCGATGTATACGATATGAACGATGTAAACAGAAAGGTATAGACTCTATATACAACATAAAAACAATGTGTACACGATATTGTCAACATCACGATGTATACGATGTGAACGATGTAAACACAAGGGTATAGACTTGGTACACAACATTAATACGATATTGACGATGTGAACTATGTAAACACAATATTGTCAACATCACGATGTATACGATGTGAACGATGTAATCACAAGGGTATAGACTTGGTACACAACATTAATACGATGTTGACGATGTGAACAATGTAAACACAATATTGTCAACAGCACGATGTATACGATGTGAACGATGTAAACACAAGGGTATAGACTTGGTACACAACATTAATACGATGTTGACGATGTGAACAATGTAAACACGAGATTGTCAACAACACGATGTATACTATGTGAACGATGTTAAAAAAGGTATATACTTGATATACAATATAAACATGATGTTAACACGATATTGTCAACATTACGATGTAACCGATGTGAACGATGTAAACAGAAAAGTATAGACTTGGTATACAATATAAACACGAGGTTGATTAGCTATTTTAACATTGTAAAGTCTTCTATATAAACAAGGTACAGACAGGGTATAAATAGGATACAATGTAAACACAGTAATGACACGATAAAGCACACCTTGCGATGTTGACAATATCGACAAAACATCGATGAGGAGGTCTTTTAATGTCAATATAAACTCAATCATTGAACTTTTACTGACTTACAAACCGTCAAAAACATAAGAAAAGTACACAAAAAACCACTTGCAGAAGCCTAATTTCCCTGAATTGGACGAGTCTAAATATATTGAACTCAAATGATAGTTAAACAATACTCAGACGGATATAGACAAATAGCAGATACCTAGTTGCATTGAAAACGGACCGATTAAATGGCATTACATTGTTTAATTATTTTTTATTATATTTTTTAGCATTAAAATAAGACCATAGGATAGTTTTATAAAATTAAGGGTAAATTTATATTTTGAATTCCAACTTTTCAATATAACGGTTTTCTATTTAATAAATGAGGAAATCAAAACCCTATACAGACCTCATTTACAACTAACTAATGAATGTTCTGCGCCAAAACTTCTTTTTCCAACAATTAGCTATTTAAACAGCTTGTTTCACAACTTCTAATCGAACAGACCTAGATGCATAAGATCCTTTACAATTTTCAGATAAATGTTCATTTTGGTTTTGATTCTGTAATTTTCTACACTACGTTACACATAGCCAGAAATTAGTAGTTCTTTGCTAATTAATGTTCATAATATGTAAATGAGAATTGTACCACGTGATAATAGTTTGAACTGGACTGGCTTGATATCATTAAAATCTTTAAAACACGGATATTATAAGATGCCCGTCACAGAGTCACAGAGTCCTTGTTTATAATCACTCTGATATTTCCGTAAAGTTGTCAGGCGGTTAAAATCAAAACAATGAACGCGAATTTAGTGAATTTTCGTGTTTTCGTGAGTTTATTCTTCTTGAAATAGGGGCATTTAACTTTACGTGGGAACCTAAAGTTTAACGACTACACATAAAAGGTTTGGACTTGCTTATTCTCTGGACATTTAAGTTTCAAGTTTCATCCCGGCAACCTGTTTTGTAATGACCTTGTTAGCCAATTTTCAACACGAAGTTTGCAAATTTGACGTTTCAGCCATTTTAGCCTGTATTTTATACTGCAATGTTAAAAGCCTCTCGCTTCGATTTTAAAATAGCTCAGGAACCTTGATTTTTGCAACGACAGTCATTATGTTTCGTTTAAATGGTGTATATTGTGTATATTTATTTTCTGTCCCGGCAACCTGTCTATCACTTAAATTAAAGTTAAAACAGACATTTTACAAAATTCCTATCATTTCAATATAATTTCCGTGACCCGTATTCGATTTCTTTAGTATGATAATAAGCAAAGTGGCGTTGATTTCTGGATATGATGCAAATGCAAAAATTAGTGTTGTCTGTTCAGTCCAATTAATTAATAAATCGTGTTTTGTTTTGGGTTTTTTAAAGAAAAACTATATATGTAAACTCAATGAATAAAATCAAACGAAATAGCCTAAATGTAACATCTTTAGCATCAAGTTATTGTTTTATTAGTTGTTATTGGCTTTGAACTAGCTGCCAGTAACTGCGAGTACTCTCAGATCTGTACTTAGTATATATAAAAGTCTCTTTTGTTGTTGGGATGTACACCCGTCCACGTCCCACTTTGTGTTTTTGTTAGATGTATTTCTATTTGTATCCATCTGATGGGTTAAGCCTTTTCAACTGATTTTTATAGTTTGTTCATATGTTGTACTGTTACACCACTGTCCCAGGTTAGGGGGAGGGTTTGGCGCCATCTAACTAGTTTAACTCCGCCACATTCTGTATGTGCCTGTCCCAATTCAGTGGTTGTCATTTGTTGCTGTGTTACATATTTGTTTTTCGTTCATTATTTTGTACATAAATTAGGCCGTTAGTTTTCTCGTTTGAATTGTTTTACATTTGTCATTTCGGGGCCTTTTATAGCTGACTATGCGGTATGGGCTTTGCTCATTGTTGAAGGTCGTACGGTGACCTATAGTTGTTAATTTCTGTGTCATTTGGTCTATTGTGGAGTGTTGTCTCAGTGGCAATCATACCACATCTTCTTTTTATATGTAGGTTTGAGTGGCTCGATCAAAACGTGTATAGATGAGATATTTTCGCAAGGTTGATCATCATTCTTAAATTGAAATACAATGTATTATATGAAATTCTAATATGACGTTCGTCTTTCGCTTTGCAAACAAAGCCATGCTCTAATTACAATAAAATATGGGCTGCACGTGATTGACGTCACAATTGAAATTGCAACGTTAGTTTTATTTTAAACTAGCGGCATTTAAGAGTAAGACACAGATTTGTCGGCTCGGAGTCCGAAATGTTTCCAGGTAGGGGCACTATTCTTCCTGCGAACTGATATCTTGCGAACTTACGCGTAAAAAAACCGGCTCAGCGTGTCGGTCTAGTATAAAGCAGGGTTAATACTCATATTATATTTACATGTAATCGTCCTGAATATTCATTTAATATGCCGCTGGACGTCATTCATTATCATCATTTATTTTACCGTTATACTATACAGTGAAGTGTTTTCTTCTACTGGTTTATATAACACCTTCTTTAATTTCCACCGATCGAAATTAAAAAAGGGCAGGTGATATTTTTCAACCAAACACTTGTGCCTGTTGGGATATCTTTAACGGTAAAGAATATTAAATCAAATGTCCTTGTTGGATATCTTTGACGGTAAATATTATTAAATTAACTCCGTATTTTTAGTCATGGGACGGTTTTAGCTTATTATTCTGTATACGCATCTTTCAAAACAAAAGACTATGTTGCCTCTTAATATTTAGATTTGTCTGTGTCGTTGGGTTGCTGCCGCATTAATGTATACCTTTATCTCCTTTTATTCAAAACCAAAGGATTGACTTGGGTATAGAAATATAGACATATCTGGACCTCTTCAGTCCGACAGTATACCCTTGCTAAAGAGGTGCGTCAGTTTGGCTGTTCGGATGTATTAATACGCAGCTTCGTCCGGTCGAAAAAGAAATGTCGTATTTTCGATACCTGGTGTAGTGAGAGTTTCACGCTATCTATACATTAAAGAACCATTTGAATAACTCTTTGAGGGAAAATAAATCCATTTTGCCTTTATAACAACTATTATACCAAATATAAAAAAACTTGAAACAGCAAATTTTGTCACCTAGACGAGACTGCCGTCGTTCTACGCTTCAATATATGAGTTATTGCCACTGTATGAAGATTTTTCTGTTCTACCCTCCTCCTAGTTTGGTTGGATAGGATACAATGTAACCCCTGATGTGAACTACGGTATTTAATGTTAAAAAGAGAAATGCAAAGAGAAAATGAGCAAAGAAATGCTAAAATTTACGCTTTAAAATCAAATATGAATAAAAACAAATTTATAAAATTTGAAAACTGCCTTAGATAATTATCAACTGAAGACTTATGATTATACATCACTAAATGGTGCTGATTAATTAATTTCTCCCTTGATGTCCAGTGGCAAATATGCAGCCAGCATTTCCCGGTTTCGGACATGTTTGTATTTCACTTAATTACCGTTTGAATATTGACCAGAGATATTAAATCAACCAAAAGCACTTTGATTCTCTGAAATTTTAAATTATGGTATTTCATTGGCTGTTTTATCCCTATCCTATTTTGGACCCCTGATTCTAAGAGTGCGTGTTTAATTAGTCATGCCCGATTAACCTTCTAGTAAATTGGACCTACACCGGGTTAATAAGTTCGAGGCACAATAAGTAAACAAAAGAGATCCTTTGTGATATGAGATCGTCCCAGGTATCTTAGATAATTATTTTGCTTTGAATAAAATGGAAAATGCACGAACAGGTTTGTAAAGTAACATAATACCAATCAAACGTTTTGCCCCTAACCAGCATCGATGAACATTTAACAATTTTGACCTGTGGTAGTCAACATTCTCCTGCTTAGTAGATTTGACAAATTGTTATTTTTTCACATGAATATGATAAGGAATCGGATACAATTGAAAATGTAGATGGTAACAATGTTATAAAAGCAACACTATAGTTTAATTTTTTTTATAGAAACAGGGTCTGCTAACCCTTCAAGTATTTTGTGGAGTTTATTTGACTCAGGCCCTATTATTTTATATATTGATATGTGAACTTGGTTGTGTTTCCGTCATCTTTCGATGTTTGTCTAGGCATTGTCAGTGTATCTGGAATAAATAGTTTTGAATGTCCCCTTGGTATATTCCGCCTGTTTTCGTCTAACACAAAGCTGATCATAAGCTGTCCTGCTTTAATCTAAATTCCATTTTGCTTAACACCCATTCTCTGTAACCATCAACCAAAGTTGGGCACGGGTGGTCACCGATTTTGTTGAAACTTTCTGACAACAACCATTGACATAAATTATGAAAAAAGTCTGTACATGTCACCCTGAATTATGTATGGTTACCATGGGAACAGGCTTTGAAATGTAGAAAATAGCTGATTTTGCTATTCTCGGCTTACAGTCACTTATTTACAGCATAATATGTTTGATGCAGTTTATATTATATCAAATTCTTTAATTACTTGTTCAATGACATTTTACACTTTTTCTGATATTAAACTCAAATTGACATTTTAATCTAGGTTAGAAGTATGAATTTTAGCATATTCTAATGCAATTATGAACCAACTTTCTTCCTAATTTATGCAAAACGCATCCATTCCTGAATAAACTAAATAATAGCTTTTATTGAAAAGATTGATATTTTTCATTTATGCAAAACATTTTTGGGGCTAATTAGATTTTTTCATAAAATTGGATAAAATGTCAAAATTGCCTGAAATTTACAAGAGTTATTTCCTTTTAAGAACTCACCAAATTTTAAAAATAGAAAAGTCATTTGTTTATCTAGCCAAGAATGGAGACAGACGTCTGCAACATGTTTTGCTTCTTTTAATCAATATCTTTTACACTTTATATCTGATTTTAAATATATCTATATACATGTTTCATAATGGCTTGTCAATTTTATAACAATGATAAGCCTTACTATGTTCAAAGGACATAAAAGTCATAACAAACTTTAGGGAACATGTGATGATGAACAAGTTGCCGTTTGTACAGAATGTGGTCTGCTCCCGTCACCTTCATGTAATTTACAAATATGTTCAAGCCATTGTTCAATGTACTTGGAAACAATGAAAAAGAAAAGGAGAAAACTAAGTGAAGTTCCGTTTTTATCAACACCCGTGACACTAACAGTCTGATGCATAAAAGATGATCTAACAGAGAACTGTCATTGTCTAATGTGGAAGCTATAAATATACTTCATGGACTGGTTCTACAACTTGGAACAGGTAAGCATGTCTTTAACTAAATTATAAATGTCTATTTTTGCAAATAAATATGTTCCTTTAGGCATAAGGAGCTGTCCCATTTTTTGCAAGTTCTTTCTTTGTCCAAACTTAAAAGGCCTTGCACATGATCTATGAAGGTTGCAAAAGAATATTTTCCAGGGGAAATGCTGACCAACTTTTTCAAATATCTGAACTCGTTTTTTCACTGACTTTTCAACCTATTTCCATGACCAAATTTCTTTCATTCAAACTCAAAGTGTATGTTTGCTTTGTATACAGTTCCTTGCAAGGAAAGTACATGTTTGCCTTTATTCATACACCTCTGTAAAAATAATCTAACAATTACAAGTCTAAAATTCTATAAGGACCTTTTTTGAGTGGGTTTTAAGTCACTTAATTATGAATGCAAATATGAAAGTTTGTCAAGCATATTTACATGTATGGTAGGTTATGCTTCCTTTTGTATATTTGAATTAAGATGCTGTGCTGACCTTGTCAAAATGTAACCACATACATTTTAGTGACATGTTAAATGAAGTATATACTTTTTAAATAAATCCTAATTGAAAAATTATTAAAAACACATGGTCATAAAAATGTTTATGTAAAACAGTTAATGATTCTCTTATAATTCCAGGTACATGTATTTGCAGAGACTGTAGAAAATGTTACTAGATTGCCAAAACAAAGCAGTGCAAAATCTCAACTTATTAATGTTAATAAGGTTTGTATTATAGACAGTGATATATGGTAATGATTTTACAATTGATATGTACATTTCTTTGAAAAACATTCTGAAGACATAAAATGAATTTAACTTGTTGAAATCTATGCCACAACAGTTTATCTCCTAAGTTGCATATGTTGTCCTTTAAATAATTAAAGTTAGCTGAAGTTCTGATATAAATGTGGCTTGTGCATGCTTTTTAAGCACATATTAGTATTTTTCTTTAGGATTTTCATCAGAAATACAGACTTCACTGTCCAAATATGCATTTTCATTTTCTTTTCAACTAGATCAAGTCACAGCTTTAGATGATTCAGGTCCAATCAAAAGAATCAGAAAGGTAAATAGTAGAACACTGTTAATGAGGATTCAGCAGTAGATTTAGTACAGTTTGAAAGTAGTAGTTCCAGTACTTCCAATTAAAGAAACAAGGGTTACCCAAATTTTCACACTTTTCACTGGAATATTTAAATCTGCCCTCTCTAAGATCTGATACTAGTATTTATGTCAGTAAAGGAGGCTAAAAATACTGACTCAAACAAGCTTTGTCATTTATAAGGAAAATGTGAATAAACATCCTAATATTGTACAGACCTAAATTAAATCATAGGAATAGATATCCTTAACATAAAACATGGGAATAATAAATATCCTTAACATAAAACATGGGAATAAATATCAATAACATAAAGCATGAGAATAAATATTCTTAACATGAAACGAGAATAAATATCCTTAATATGAGGCATAGGAATAAATATTCTTAACATGAAACATGGGAAAAATATTCTTAACATGAAACATGAGAATAAATATCCCAAACATCAAACATGGGAATAAACATCCCTAGCATGAAACCTAGGAATAATATCCTATATATGAGACATAGAAATAAATATCCTGAACATGAAACATTGCAATAAATACCCTTAACATGAAACATGGGAGTAAATATCCTTAACATCAAACATGGGAATACATATCCTTAACATGGATCATAGGAATAAACATCCTTAGTAAGAAACATAGGAATAAATGTTCTTAACATGAAACATCAGAATGAATATTCTTAACATGAAACATGAGAATAAATATCCTTACATCAAACATGGGAATAAACATCCCAAGCATGAAACCTAGGAATAAAGATCCTTTTCATGAGACATAGAAATAAATATCCTTAACATGAAAAATTGCAATAAATACCTTTAACATGAAACATGGGAGTAAATATCCTTAACATGAAACATGGGAATAAATATCCTTAACATAACACGTGGAAATAGATATCCTTAACATGAATCAAGGAATAGATGTCTTTAACATGAAAAGTAGGAATAAATATCTGTTACATGGAAAATAGGAATTCAATTGAAATTGAAAACAAAATCCTAAACAGGAACAATTGGAATAAACATCCAATAAATAAAACATGGCAATACATATCCTTAACCAGAAATATTGGAATAAACATAAAACTGAAAACAAATACATTGAACATGGGGACAATTATCCTAAACATGAAAGCACTTTAAGATTTTAAAGAAAAGTACTTAACAGTCTTTAACTGTCTATTACATGTATACTGTTAAATGAATAAAACCAAAACTAAAAGTTTCATTCGATAGTACATGTACTCAAAGGTCTTAAATTGTTATGCCCTGCCATAGCATTAAGTTTAACCCTTGTCCGTATGTATGTACGTCCCAAAGTTGGTTTCTGTTCTATTACTTTAGTTTGCCTCAACCAAATGTTATGAAACTTATACACAATGCTTATTACCACAAAACACAGATCTAATTCGAATTTTGGTTCTGTCACTTTAATTATTCTAAAGATATGTCCTTTTCTTAATGGAAAAATACTGTTTTTCCGTTCTCTAACTTTAGTTTGATTCAACCAAATATTATGAAACTGATACACAATGCTTATTACCACAAAACACAGATCAAGTTTGAATTGTAGTAGCGTCACTTTAACAGTTCTAGAGTTATGCCCTTTAAAATGGAAAAATTGCTGAATTTTTGTTTCCTTCTCTAACTTAAGTTTGCCTTTACCAAACGTTATGAAACTTATACATAATCCTAATTACCACAAAATTCAGATAAAGAACAAATGTGGGTAGTGTCACTTTTACTGTTCTTCAGTTATGTTACTTTATAACTTTATATGATATGCAAGCGGGGGCATCATCTGTGTCCCATGGACACATTCCCCATTTATTTCATTTACATGTATAAGTCCAAAATACAAGCATTTAAAACAATGATTTATTTAAAAAAATATTATATCACTTTAATTGAAAGACATGGAGCTTAATACAATTATTCATTGTTATACACACTTTAAAACAAATATATGTAGTAAAGAATTTTTATTGTTATTTTCTCCTTATATTTTGATTTTATTTCAGACAATTCCAGTTAAAAGTGTTGCATTGTTAATCCTAGAAGATACATGTAGTCAGGAAACATGTAAAAGTGAACAAGCTTATTTGAGTCAAACTTCTGATTCTTCTATTTGTAATTCCTTAAAGCAGGATGCCTTGAACAGATTGCTCAGTTTTCAGGTATAAAATATGTTTTTGCAATTTGTTTTTCAAGTACATTTTTAGCTGTAAAAATAGAACAATGTAACTCGTAGTAGGTTAGTTGATATAAACTGATTCTTATTAGACATATATTCTGAACTAGAATGAATTAGTCTTTATGTCCACCTCTAGCCCATTCCTGGGTGTGGGATTTCTTGCTGCTTTAATTTGTAGGCCTATTTGTGGTCTTTGGCTGCTTTTGGTGAAGTTTTGTCTCCTTGACACATTCCTTGTTTTTCCATGCTTTATTCTATGTATTTAAAGTAATTATTTCGTAATAAAATTTTCTGTCATTCATTGTTAAACTAAAATATACTTTTATTTGTGAAGTGTTACAAGAGGCCTCATCAAATCGATTTTTTTCAAGGTACACAAAATGGTGAGCTTTTATGTGACAGCTTTAATGTTTTATTATTTTTTTTTCAGAGAATGGAAATGGAAAAAGTGTACTACTACATGTACTAAGGAAGCAAGAATTATCGTTTTCAAATGTCCCGAAGACAGCTTCACAAGAGAATTCTCAACATCAGCAGCAGTGATGAGCATGTCCTCATAGTCAATTGTTTGTTAAATGGTGTAAAAATGAAAATATCAGAAAAAGCAAAAAGATTGTATGCAGATAAGATAATTTCAAATCAGCCTCAAAAATCAATATCTTTAGAATCAACAAATAATTCATTGGCACTTAATTAAGATAAAGTTCTTCAAATGGGACGGGGCATCAAAGTCACTAAATCCAGAGTCACATTAAGTCAACAACTAAGGCAATATATTATATATGACTGAAAAATCTGACATTGGGAAGGTGACTGGTAACAAGGTAGACTCTTAAGTGACTGCTGATGAGATGAGAAATTCCTCTTTATGCAACATGTACAAAAAGGGGCATTTTTTATCAGGAATACAAATTGCTTCGTTTTTCTCCCGACTTAGTCAGAAAGAGAAAAAACTTAGTTCTGAAGATTATGTACCAGCAGAGGAAGAAGACAGAGAAAAAATATAAAGTACTTTTGGAATCAAATAACAGTCAAAATGTTCTTTGGTTTTAATTCTTTTGTTTTAAAGTAGGAGGTGTGCTAAGGGCCTTTTTGGCCAATGAAATGAAATGTTTCACTAATCAGGTTATTTTAACAAAAATATATTGTTTAGCATCTATAAAATGTGAACTAAAATATCTTTGAAATAAAATGATCATTTATAGAGATTTTACAGTCCAAAAGTAGAAAATGCTATTAGTCTTCAAAATTTGCAAAGAAAACACAGAAATATTGACATGAAAGGTGTTAACTTTATAAGAAAAAAACATCATCATAAATTATCTAGTTAAAAATGAATAGGAAAATTGACCAAAATCAAAATGTTTTCAGGTAAACTTGCAGACAGGCCCTTTTTATGGTATAACCAGTAAAAATCGTCTTGTATTTTAATTTTTCCTTTCCTGAGCTTAAAATAGACATAAAAGATTTAATCAAAATTTTATAGTTCAAATTTCCATAAAATATAAGCCAAATATTGTCGCACCTTTTATTATACGACCGCAAAAATTTTGCGTTCATATATGGGTATCACTTTGTCGTCGTCAGCGTCGTCCGAAGACACTTACTTTCCGGACAATAACTTTAGTTTAAGTA